>JAZHYW010034411.1:0-49053 GCA_037355805.1 Ixodes ricinus | reverse complement strand
CCTGGAACCGAAACCTTCGTAACTTGTCCAGGTAGACGCACCGCTACTGTTACTTACTTACCGCGTTCTTCTCATCCCCATCCTGCCATCAGCCCAATGCCACTCCCTAAACCTCATCATCGCTCTGTCTCCTGGGCAGCTGAACAACCCGGAGACTGCTGGGGAGGATCTGTGGCGTCAAGACAAGCATGCCATCAGCCACGCACAGCAGCGTGCTCTCGTGTTACGCGAATAGAAGATCGACAGCAGGCGCACCAGCAGAACAGGCCAACGACCAGGTGCGCTCAGCCTCACCGCTAATTATGTCCTGCTTTAATAAATATGTAAATAGAGTTTAATATGGTATGAGAACGCCTCTGGTTTCTATAAACCTTCATCATCTTTCTTGTACCGTCGTTTTTTTTTTTTTTTTTGGAGGAGATGGAGGACTAGCGCAGCTGTTATTTTTCCGACGTCTAGGACGATGCCTAGAGGACGACGTTTAGAACGACCTCAAGGACGACTTCTAGGACGACCTCGAGGACGATGCCTAGAGATGATAACAAGGGATCAGAACCTCCCTATCTAATAATGCCAAGGAAGGCTGACTCACGCTGGTTGCGCCCTCTTCTTTTTTTTATTTATTCATACTTGCTACGACCAATGCGGAGTTTTCTGTCAGCATCCGTGGACGCATTTTTCCCAGATCCTAGCGCATAACAGCTTAGTTGTAAAAAATTATGCGATAGTTTTATATATATATTATATTTTAGACATATCATAAACGCAAACCCATACATTTAAAGGTATGTTTAGTTTCTTTATATGAAGCAAAACACCCGATAAATATAGCATTACCTCCTCCTTTAGGTGGCGTCAACTCGTTTTCAATTTCCGCGCATGCGCATAATTGTCAATCGAACTTTTGTCATACTTTACGTTGAAAGTTCGAAAATGTCGGACCTGAACCTTGGCAGGTTAGCGAATTCCCTACACTCGTATTCTCGTCAAAAACCGTAATAAAAAATAAAAAAGTCCGGCTTTGTTATACTAATCTCATTAGTAATTTTAGGAAATTATTAATGGTAATTAGTAACGTAAAATCAGCAATTACATTACTATAATTTCCACATTTATGTGGATAATTAAGATATATGTTGGATGCGTTTTAGATTAGATATATGTTACCTTATCAAGACGAACACGTTTCAGACACCAAAATCATCACTTCTTCTTTCGACAGCCAAACCATGTAAGGACTACTTCGCACGGCGTATAAGCAATTAGCTTCTTTTTTTTTATCTCGATAGGCGCGTCTGGTTTGCTTGCACTGTCCTTGCCCAGATGCAAGAAGTGCAGCCCCTGCGTAGAGCGGAGTACTTTCGGTGCGTGTTTCAAAATAAGATGCAAAACAAAATGAATGCTCTTACTTCCGCATGTTCTTGTCCGTGTTAAATAGTTTTACAAAACCATCGCTTTATTGCCATGCAATACCTGTACTTTGAGTACTTACAGCGCTTCTACAGGGTAATCTTAAAACTGAAAACCACGTCTTTATTCTGAATTATCGTTTTTATAGCATTTTTAGGTAGCGATTAACGTGCATTGTAGCTGTTAATCAGAGGGGAAATGAGATGCGATACTAGCAGCCACGCACATACGTACAACGCTACATCACTCCCAAGGAACCATGGCACATCCATCGAAGAAACCATGCTCGCAATAACTTCAAGCAAATTGCCTATCAGTCCTTTTCGACATTCATACCTCCTTCGCTCGGTATTAATATTATCGTGGGCAAGTCAATGGAAAACAAACTTTCCCCCAAGAAAAACACAAAAGGCCACGTGCGAAGCGCGCAACGAATTATGGGAACAACCTGTATGATCCTTCTTGGCGCCGCAGCATCTACCATGCGACACTGAAGAGAGCGAGAGAGAGAGAGATATCAACTAGAGCAGTCGCTCGCTTTCGCTTCCTTCGTCGCCTCCAAGGATTGTTCAGCCCTCTGCTACAGCCGGTGTCATACAGCGATAGTTCCAAGCGATGATTTCGGCGCGTCGAAAAGCACTGCACGTTTTGCAATATATATATATTTACGCGATCGTTTCCGGGTTCCTTGTATCCCGATAGCTTCGGGTACATTTTCGGTCTTAATTCATCGAAATAATAATAAAAAAATCGCTTGCAATTAATAATCGGACGAAATTCAAGTAGATTAACTGAATCCGTGACGTTTGAATACCTTGAATTGAGAAACGCGTAAACGTTTTTGGCGGGCGGGGTTTCCGGAAAAAGGCCCGGCCCGCCAAAAATCAAAAGCCTCGCAGCAGCCCAACGCGCGCGTAAAGCGACGCGAGCGCCACTAACGCCACAGTGGCCGCGGTTAGCCGCGCGGCGCCGCCATCGCATGCCGTCGTTTCGGGGCCGGCGACCGCTCGCCGGCTCGTCGGCGGCTCGAGGGGCCGACACAGCCAGACGCGCCCGAGGATGTGATGCCGCGTTGGCGGTGGTCGCTGCTGGTGCGAGCCGTACTCGTGGCCGCGGCCGCCGGTGCTCCCGCGTGCCCCGTGCCCCAGTGCGTCTGCTCGGGACGGCCGCTCCGCGTGGACTGTGCAGCACTCGCCCTCGACCGCGTGCCTGCACTTCAGAACAGTTCGCAGTCGCAGGGAATCTTCAGTCTGTGAGTGGGGATTTCTCTGAGCGGCACTTTCTCCGGGACGAGGCAGTCTTGCTATTTTTCTCAATCTCTCTCTCTCTTTCTTCTTCTCTTTTTATCCTATTTGGAGTGCTGTTTTTCGCGTTTGATCCTCCAGCATCATGTTGCAGAAGACCGATCGATCTGAAAGAATAAGGAGAGAAAGCGGTATCTTGTTTTTATAGAGGCGAGGCGGTTAATGTAACCAAAATGTTGACGTCCGGTTTACGTTACGAACCCAGTGGATACACCGCATCCGACAGGCGCTCCTTTCTTTCCTACTGGCTTCGGCTGCGCGTGCGACGAAGTGTTGTCAAAGACAGAAATCTCGAGCTCGTGGCAGAGCCTCTGCTGGGCCCTTAACCTGTTACCGACTACAGTTACACGCGGTCCCTGTACAGTAACACTCGGAACTGAAGTGACAGGCTTCTGCTGTATCTCGGTTACTTCTGAAAGGATGGTTTTCGGAACACTTCCGTTAGTAGTTGACGTTCTAGATATGACATAGAAATGGAGCAGACATTTATTTAGTCACTGACGGCACAAGAAACGCAAGTTCTCGCATCTTGCATTTGCGATTCGTTGACCGGCGTTTATATCGGCCGATGCTACAACCTCATTGGCTGTGGAATGATAATAACACGATTGGAACTCACCACGACTTGTGGTTCTTAAGTTGTCCGTCACTGCGGTATAGTAACCCAACCTGCGCATTACAAATAGGATGACACGGTTGCACTGTGCGAACGGCTTCTCAACTCAAATTTGATCCTGGTAACACGCCCCTACTTGAATCAGTCTCGACGCCATTTAATTGGAACAAAATCAAGTTCTTTTTTTTATGCATCTATTTTTAAGCACAGCCGTACATTATTTCTGCGGCACCGCTTTGAGCAAGAGTGCTGCAGTAGATGAGCGACGCTGTCCAAAGACATAATAGATAAACGAACGATAATCCCTCTCCTCCGAGCTTTAATCCGATCTTTCTTTTTATTTCTTTTCGTCTCGGGCGGTTTATTGAACTGGCGAAATTGTTCGCGAGGAGGAGGAGGGCAGACTTTCTGCTCGCTACTACGCCCTAGTGCTCTAGGTGCACACGCTCTTCTGATTTTTTTTATTTCTTTACGAGCGCCCGCTGATCGATTTACGCTGAGATGAATGAGATGTGTGCGGGACTGCTCGCCGGTGTTCCTATAGGAGCGCTCGGGAGCTTCCTGCGTCGATCGTCCCACCACGTGCTATGTAGCGTGCTCCGCCGGTCACGCTCCGGCTTGCGTAATCCCCACGCATTCCACTTTCGCCCGTGTTTCCGGTTCTTGATTGCTTGATTCGTCAAACGCTGTCGTGATTGATTGCTCGAGAGGCTGTCAACCTCGCCGGGCGTTCCGTGATGGCTCGTGAAGACGGGCACCAATGGTATCCTTGATACAGTTCACGATGTGATACAGTGAGATTGGCGTGCACGTTGCACGCGCGGTAGTTAAACTTGACGACAAATTCAAAAGCAAAATCGGTCGTTAGATGTTCAGACAGTGTGTGGCTTGTCTGCCAGAGATTTCCAGCGACATCGTTACACGCTCGAGGTGAGAAATAGAGCCAGTGCAGTAGGGCTGCTATAGCGGTCTTCAGGGAGTTTTCGTAGACCGTTTTCCCTACTCCGGTATACGCTCTCCGCAACGAACACGCCGCTAGTGCGCGTGCGCGCCGCTGACCTTGACTGCGGAGTTCCGGATCTCGTAGCGGGTTGCGGAGAGCGTTACGGCACGGAAGAAACGATCTACGAAGACACCCTTTTAACGTGCATCACGCGGTAGTGATACGCGACCGGTCGTCGGTACGATGCTCATCCAGATCGGAACGGGCAGTGGTGGGGACTGTACTCGTTTTCACCTCAAGAAACATAGGAAAAAAAGTCCGGTTTCTCGCGGAGCCTTACTAATTTGTTCCTTTATGTAGAGAAATAAGATATACGTGTGTGCATTTTAGATTAGGTATATATTATCTTATCAAGACGTACACGTTTCAAACGCCAAAAGCATCGCTTCTTTTTTCGGTAACCAAATCTTGTAAGAACTACTTTGCGCGGCATATAAACAACCCGCAAAACTCTTTTTTTTTTTTTTTGGAGGGGGGGGGGGGTAGAAACGAGTATTTTTTCGTGGACGCCGCCATTTTGGTTATGAGAGCAAAGCGGACGTAAGTGGCGATTGTAGACGATTCGAAAATCGCCTTCCTGTGCTTTAGCTATACGGTGTCAGGATGCACAGGCGATAATTAATGTTTTGGTCTTATACATGGTTAAAGTCAGCGAACAACGTGAGGAAACTGTAGAAGAATACAGGAGACAGGATAGACGCTCAACTCACAACTCGATATTTCATCCAGAAGAGAAGAAAAACGATGACGTATAATCAACAGGCACGTGCTCAGGGCAACTCTAGGGCGCGGGGCAAAGATTTTAGCGCATCGAAGCATTTAAATACAAAACTTTCTTTTCAGATAGAGTAACAGAAGGATGATTCACGCAGTGCTCCCCCAGACCTTGTATACTATACACCTCGTAAATTTCTCTGGAGAGTTTTTCCTTGTATCGACCTATGATAGCGGTGCAGGGCCAGGAAGATGTAATGATGATAGGCTACTTTAACATAACCTGTCTATGAGGTCGACGGTGGGGGGACACTTGCCTCTGCACTGTCAATCCTGTACATGTACTCCTAATCTGGCCAGCACCGCTATCATAGGTCGATATAAGAAAAAACTCTCCAGAGAAATTTACGAGGCGCATATTATACAAGGTCTGGGGGAGCAGTGCGTGAGCCATCGTTCTGTTACTCTGTCTGAAAATGAAGTTTTGTTTTTAAACGCTTCGATGCGTTAAATCTTTGCCCCGCGCCCTGGAGTTATCGTGCCATGAACACGTGCCTGTTGGTTATATCATATGCTCCTCTATACTCACAGTATAGGGTCAGTATAGAGTCAGTACACAATCAGTATAGATGACGGTATGATTATATGTAATCTTCTTTCTTCTTCTCTTCTGGATGAAATATTGAGTTGTGAGTTCAGCGTCTATCCTGTTTCCTGTATTCTTCTACAGTTTCCTCACGTTGTTCGCTGACCTTAACCATGTATATTGCTTACCAACTAGCCCAGCTCACCACCCTACTACAGTTCATGTTTTGGTCTGTCGCCGACTGTTCTAACATTCCTGGCGGGCGGAAAAGTGTTTCTTGCGATTTAAGATAAATCTTCAGATGATTGGCGACCATTATTTTAGGCACCAAGTAGCTCAAGTGTCTTTGCTCTTTGGTAAGTTTACTTAAAGGGGCGGTGCAACGATATTCAATTGGAATGTTTTTCACTTTACACGAGCTTCATGGCACTAGTGGAACTCAAGGATACTCGCACGCAACGCCAATGGCCAAGAAACTCGTTTGTTGCGATGTAATTTCAAGGACAAAAGCGAGCGTTTTTTTTTTAATTTCTTCTTTGCGGAATTTTATAACGTTACTGGAGGACAGCGGTATTCTCCAGTGGCGATATTTGAATGCTGCTCATGGATTGGACCTGAGCATTGCGTGGGCACTCGATTTGGGCTTGTGATAATCGATCGCTCGACAAGCATTCGGGTAGTGGCCCGTGTCCAATCGCTGCAATGACGACATTAGCCGAACCATAACAATCTCTGGAACTCGGCGTGTGTCCTGTGCCTTGCCAAGCCGACCGCGAGGCTATGATACACATTGGCGGTATATAATCGGCTCCAGCTCACGTGGCCCCTTGTTCTGGCTGCGAGTGGAGGGCGAACGCTGCTCGTTTATCTTTATTTTTTTCTGCGACTTCGATTGCGTTCGGTGAAAAACGAACGGGTGTTTCACAGGTCATTAACGTCAGGGATCCGTTCAAAGCGGTATCTGCGCGAAGTACAAAAATCGTCGCATCGCCCCTTTAAGGTTAGTTCCAACATTTGCGACGGTTGCGTTTACAACAACCAAAACGACAGAAACGACCCAGAACGCAGGAACACTCGTGACTCGGGATTGCTTCGCGAAGTTATTTCTTGCATCGCTTGCCGCGTTGTGTACGGCGAACACTTACCCCGGTGACTTTGCCGTTGCTGTACCGTTTCGGTCGCTCTGTACGCAAACGCCACGAATATGCGAACCAGCCTTTGTTGGTTCTATTTGGGCGTCGCGTATTTTGAGCGCCCATTGCGCGCGTGCTCCTCTGGTGTTCATGTTTTGGTCGGCTTGTTGAGGCTCGAAGCTGGCCTGATCACAAGCGCCTTGCACTTACTTGATTGTCACGGCGGGTTGAGTTTATATAATACCCCCGTTTCAGGGTTCTCACGAAATATCCACCTTGCACCTGCTCAACTAGGCGGCGGCGCGTATTCCCTGCCAGAAATGGCTGTACACTTGTTGTGGCTGAGCGCGTGCTGGCAGCGGGCTGCCACCGGTTTCATTTCACGCCAGCACAGTTGGGTTTTATCGCTGGCGATAAAGGCAGCTTTCGCTAATAACCACATGTGAACGCGCTTCCCCTGTCTTTCCTTATACTGCCGCAGACGAGTTGTTTCCGAGTGCACACTTTTTTTCCCACGTCAGCAGTGACCATGCATCTAATGGTGGAACGAATGCTTTTGGGACAGCCACAAACATATATTTCGTAATAGAAAGTTGTAGAATAGGAGGCCCCAAACGCTTTGAGTACCCCAAGCAGAGACCCAAAGCGTTAGGATGGGCGCCCTATTCTAAAATGATCTATGAAGTACAGTACATTTTCTTTTTTAACTTGCGGAGCACTCATTTGTGTTTATGATAATATGTGCTTTCCTAATAGTTACACTCGAGGGTAGCAACAAAAGCTACGGTAATTTGGAAACCGGAAGGTGTAACGCCGAATGTTTTAAACTGCGTACCATAGCTGGTTCTCGTCCAGGGTCAAAGAGAAACCACCAAGACCGACTCTTACTGATGATGAGTTAATGGCGACTGAAACGTTTGTAATTTATAATGAAATCAAAACGGGCTGCACTCGTCCACGTTCTTGTCGTCTTTACAACTCTCGCAGCAACGAAGTTCCCGCCTTATTCCTCGCTCTAATTTTTTATTGTATTTACTATATAGGAGAAAATTAGATACCTTGAGTTTCCGAGAAAAAAAGAAACCGTGTTTTTCGGCTTAGGTAAATAACCTATGCATCGCAGAAAGCTCAAACTCAGTGATATGGACGCTGCAGTTGGGATAGAACGCCAAAGTTTGAGAACATGACGTGTTGCCTGCAGGAACAAAAGATAATCGAGGAGAAAACTACATTTTTCTATGAGCCGACGTCCACCTAAGCCTCATAACAAGAACTGACATTGTTGATGCTTGTGAAAAAAGAGAGGATGTTGTTTTCTTCCTTGCTGGCAAGTTTTTTTGTTTGTTTTTAAATAGATGTTACAGGCGCTTACAATGTCATTTCTATGTTTTGGCGATATTAGGCTTAGGTGAACGTCTATGAGCTCAGGCTCATAGACATTTCGTTTTTCTCAATTATATTTCGATCCAGGTAGCGTCATGTTCTCAAACTTTCGTGCTCTATACCCACCGCTAGCGTCACGTTCTCGCGGTTTGAGGTTTCTGTGTTGCCTATAGTTTACATTTACCCGTGTTCGAAAAACACGCCGGTTCTCTTTTCTCGGGAACTCCCTGTTACTTCACAATATATACTGAACACCCTAGACTGGGTGAACTAGCTACAAGCGAATGAATGTCGGTTAGTTCGCTCAATATTACCTTGGATTCAAAATATAGCTTATGGCGAAAATCCCTGTTTCAAATTACCTCGACGGATACCTCACCAGTGATTGCCTCTTGCTGCGGCTTCTCCGAGTAGTGGTTTTGCTCTGTTGAGGTGGCGTGTATTGACGTCTGGCTTCCTGGATTCTGGTTGGCTATAAGCCGCAGGCACACTGCGCATACATCATACAAAAAACGCGGTGTTATATAATGATATATTTATCTGCGGGCTAGCTTCAAGAATCTTGGCAACGTGTTTACTTTATATATCTACCTATGCTTCGACAGTGCTTAAAGTCTCCCGTAAAGTGAGATGGTCTCTACATACTGTGGTAAAGGGAAATAGCGGTGGGGGGGGGGGGTCATACTGGTATGCACACAAAACCGAGTTGATTAAAACGTATGCTAACCCGTATGTCTCGAAAAACAAAACCGACCAACAACAGTGTATTTTTGTTATTTTTCTCGTCAAGGGTTATTAGTGTCCCTGAAATATGCATTATGTTTACACAGAAATCGACATGGCTACTCACAACGCACTAGTCTTTTTTCTCTCGCTGGAGATAACTACTCAACCAAACTTGAGTGGGTCAAACTTCTAACATTTCTGATTGCAAGATTGAGTACTTAATATTGTGTTTTCACTAGGGCTGGGCGTCGATTAAAACTTTTAACCCGATTAATCGGCACACTTTAATCGATTAATTATTAGATTAATCGGTCGCGTTAATTTCCAGGCAAAAAGGGGCAAAGCACATGTTTTTTTTATGCTTTTTTTCCTCCGATGAACACCTCACTGTGCATTTTCGCTAAGGATAAACATATGGTGTTGTTATTTGTGAGTCACGGCCAACGTGCAGATTAATGTTTGCGTTTAAAAAGCGTGTTTTGATAGATTGCCTCGATACCTTCGATACCCCGATGACGATATCACGAATGCACAAAGGCGACGGCTGAGAATCAGGTATACCGTTATCGGAGTCATCGGAGCGTCCTGTAACTAAAACTCTGGGGTAACAAAACAACAGGGGTTAGTTGTTACTTTGGTTTTGGATTCAACGGATTAACCAGTTAAAACGATTAATCGCGAATAAAGCGATAATCGATTTATCGGATGTGAATCTCGATCAATCGCCCGGCCCTAGTTTTGAGCAACGCCAGAGCTATGGCGGGAGGTCTCAGACCACCCTTCCAACTCGGCGGGAACGGTCCAGTCACTAGTAGGTGTTTTAGGGAAACCGTTTCTGCTCATCCGATACAATGCGATGGGCCCTCCGGTATACATAACTGCGCATGCGCTACCACAGAAGACTCTCACATGCGCAGTTCGTATCGGACGGCACGCTAAAACGGTTCCCAAAACTCCCTGGCGTCTGCAGAGTGTCGTATTGGATGTGCTAAAACGGTTCCCTACAACTCCATAGCGTATGCAGACGGTCGTATCGGATGCGCTAAAACGATTCCCTAAAACTCCCTAGCGTGTGCAGACCGTCGTATCGGATGTGCTAAAACGGTTTCCTAAAACTCCCTAGCGTGTGGTGACGGTCGTATCGGATGTGTATAAAACGATTCCCTAAAACTCTCTAGCGTGTGCAGACGGTCGTACCGGATAGAGTCAAAACGATTCCCTAAAAACTCCCTAGCGTATGCAGACTGTCGTATCGGATGTGCTAAGACGGTTCCCTGAAACTCCCAGCGTCTGCAGACTGTCGTATGCATATGCGAAGACGGTTCTCAAACCCTAGCGTCTGCAGACGGTCGTATCGGTGCTAAGAAGCTCTAAAACTCTAGCGTCTGCAGAATAGGTCACCGCAATATCCGTGGTTCGAATGCGCTTGCCAAGTTTCTCCTAGACTGATGGCCATGCTGCATACGAAGCACGGATCTTGCGATGACGCGTTCGAATCAGTGCACACTGCTCTTGTGACTGCGGCTTGAGGGTCTATTGCCAAGCTGCCGCGTACCCGACACGCAACCTTGTGATGTTTCACGGCACCGTTATTGTTATTTCCTTCGTCATTTTGCGACCGGTTAGGCGAACAATATATACACCAGCGGCAAATCGTTCATGCACGCCGCCGTGTCTCACCTATTCTTAGAAGGCGCTAGCGATCAAGCGCTGCAGCAACAGGAGAAAATATCGGCGTCTCTATCTAGCACAACTTAAGATCGTGAGCGTTCTGACCTTCAGAGATTTTCACGCCATTAAACCGACTAAATCGCAATTAGAGCATTAAAAAACTGCCTGTTTGATATCGTTATCGAGTGATTATTTTCCGAGAATATTGACTTGTCGTAACGCCTCTTTTGTTCGAGGCAATGCTGGGTAAAGTCAACACGTCACAGGATAGTTCTACAATTGAATAGCTCACCAACTTCTTTCATACAGAAACAAAAACGACACATTTTACTCGGGGAAAAAGCTTCTGACGGCAGGTTAGAAGTAGTGGCGTCGGTTGTCGTTTAATGGTGTCTTTGAGGTGTACAGTATATTATTCGATTGGGAATAGTGCTGCCTTCCTTATAGCCTAAGACGGTAGTAGAGAACCGACCACGCATTCTCTGCACTGTGTCCATCGCGAAATATGTTTCATGACAGCATTTCGGAACTTTAACCACAATTTGCACGCACCAACTTTAGATGGCCCATGGGCTATCGTGAAACGCTTTTTCCCACGAGTGCACTCGGGGGAAAAAGTATCGCATGATAAGTCGCGATCTTACAGTTGGAACGGCTCATTGTTAAAAGACTAAGTGCGCAGAAGGGGCTGAGTGGAAGCTAATCATGTCGTTTAACACCTGAGAGTGTGGTGCAATGAAGGAGAAACACTTTTAGTCGAAAGAGCAGACAAAGAATTGAACGTCTCAAGGGAACTTTGAGACGTTCCCTTTTGTGTCTGTTCGTTCGACTAAAAGATTTTCTCCTTTTTTTGCACCACACTCATGTGTTAAACGACATCATTGTTGTTTTTAGCCAAATCTTTCGTTACTTTTTTTTTGTCTACAATATACGTGCTTTCGAGATTAGGAGTCTTGTATGGTCTAACCAAGGATCAAAACTTCTATGCTCATCATTGAATTCGCTGGCTGAGCTATGCTAGGTTGGAGTTTGTGTTCTCGAGATTGCATCCTTGCTATTATTTTTTCATCACTGCTCTTAAGTAGCGATTCTTCGATTCTTGTTTTAACTAGAGTGCCTGCCTAAAAATAATCCTCTTGCATTGCGAAGTAATCGTCATTTGTAGCGACTTTTCATACTTTTGGTAAGGTACTTTACTTCGTAGAACGTGTTTCACTATCTAGAAACTCAATGAAAGAATTCCATACGAATACAATAGCCGAGTCTTCCTACAGCGTTGTCACCAGGAAACAACAAGATAATCATGGGTGATTGATCCTTTATTGGCGTATTTTTGGGACGTCTTTCTTTACCACCAGGAAGCAAAGTAGGCGTTGGGAAGTTTCCTTGTCCGGGCCAGTTTCAACTTTCAAGCACGTTCCTTCTCGTTGTCTGAACCTTTCACCGCTACGTAGGTGAAATGTTATGCTCATGAATCTCCTATATGGCCTAAGGATATATTGCAGCAAGAAGGCGCTACACCAAGACACGCGTGCTTCACTAGCGAGTTTAGTGCCCTGATCTGATAATGGAACGAGTAGCTTCATTTGTAAGAAAATAATTTTAAAAGCATGATTTGTGCCAGCATGTGGCGCCTCGAAACAAAAATTTGCACAGTGAGGGCTGCGATGAAAAAGAAGACCATATTAAATGAAAAAAGGAAACTGTTGAGGTCTGGAGCTGAAAGTATACATGCTCTAAAAATCGCTTAGAATGCAGGCGAGCCGGCGTACGTTGAGCAATATGATAAAGGTAAGTCTTGTGTACTGTTCTAACTCTCTTACAACTTAGTATCAGAGTTTGCCTTCACATGCAATATTCAAGTCGCGGTTTATCATTGTGTTCAGCATTCAACATTTTTGTTTTCGTTTTTGGTGGAGAATTACGCCAAGTTCAGTCAATCAACTTGTCTAGTGTTCCAGGCTTCTTTTCTTTCCAACACTTCTCTCTCACTCTCTTTCAACTTGTCTATTGGACCGAATGTATCGAATCCACAATAATATAAATCGCACTGTACTCCGCCATGCACAAAAAAAAAATCCATCCAAAAGTTTGTTTTGATAAAAATGTGTTATTATCATTTCAATCGTAGGTGACAGGTTAAAAACAAAGTCAGTAGAAGTTCCGTATCCAGCACGCACTTGCTGCTTCCACCGGGTTTTGGCTTCCACCTGGCTTTGCCTTTCACCTGGCTTTTCAAAGGCAGAAGGCTCGCACTTGAGTGGGGCATCTATTTGGTTCTAACTTCTTAACATGTCACCGACGTGATTAGCAAGGAGAGAGGAACAACAAGAATGGAAGACAAATGGGTTAGCCTGGGGAGTTCGTCCCGGTGTCGCAGTAGAACTGCAGTGGGGCTGAGGCTATTTCTCGCAGCGCCTATACGGCCCCATTTCTGCGGGCAGTGAGTAGCCCCGCTCTGCATCGAGGTCCGGGCGATCGAGTGACCCGAGGGCAGTCACACGACGGGTCGTCGTCCCACATACCGCGGTCGTCGAAGCGCCGAGGATTCGCTTATTTGCTCACCGCGCCCGTCTTCCATCCAGACCAAATGAGCGAACGAGAGCAAACCCGACCGGCATCGTTTGCGCGCCCCAAATCAGTCAACCGCTTTTCTGCCTCGCCATAACTCGGCGAACACAGAAGGCCGCGATTCCCAGCGGGCCAATCACAGGGCGGAGCGAGCCACGTGACAACTTACCGTCGGTGTGTACTCATCCTGCAGGATGTTCTCACGTGTTTCGCTTACTCATTCTCAGTGGCCAGAAGAAAGCAGTAGGGTTCGATCATTTGCCAAGCACTCCTGAGCTGACAGTGCGACAGGAGCTACGCGCTCACCCGACAAATCAACGGTCTCCGTTTCGTCACGTGACCCGACTCTCTGCTCGTATGTATGGGGTGGGAACCATGATCACGTGGCGAAAGATAGACGCGTGATTGGTCCAACGAGGTTCCACCGCACTCTCTTCATAGGGATGAACAGAGTGTAGCTGGACCGCGCGGCATGACCGACGACCAAGACCAAATTGACACCAAGCGAGACCCTCATTTTTCTTTGTTTTTGTGTTTATTTAGTATCTCCAAGTCAACGACGCTCTACTTTTACGTCTGATCGGCGGCTACCGCCCGAGGGCTTGGTCCGTCTTCGTGTTGTGTTGGCTGAGTGGCTTCGAGATTACCACTGACTGCGAACCGATCGGTTGTTTTGTTGGTAGTGCGCCTGTAGGTGTGTGCAGATCCCGTCCAATTTTCAACGGCACCGTTTCTTTTTTTGTGTGTGTGTCTGTGCGCGTGTGTGTGTGTGTGTGTGTGCACACCGCATTTACAGATACGCGATTCGGCACTCTATCTGTCAGGCGTTCGGCACTCCTTCTTTGTGTGTGTGTGTGTGTGGCTGTCATTTGTTGTCCATGCTGTAAGTCGTGCGCATACCGCTATCTCGACGCCCATTCAGGCAGTTACAACGACCAGGAGAGTTAACCGGAGCATCCGTGCTTAGTGTTACATCTGGAAACTAACTCAAGGAGGAAGTCTCTAGGCACACAGTTTACGAAGCACAGTTACTCCTGTAACTAGCAGATAAAGTCGAACATAGTAAAAAAAAACGGTAGTCTGTGAATAGGTCTTTAGACAGACTCGGGAAGGGGTGGCCAAAATGCTGCTCCGTGCCGCGTGCGGTTCTCGCGGGTCCAAGTGTGGCTCGCGGCTTCTTGTAAAAAAGGCAATACATATAAATAAATGACAGCTTGCATTTTAGAAGCCCTCGTTCCACCACACGCTCATTGGGCAATGTGCTTGTTTCGCGACTGGGGAAGTGAAAGAAAGAGTTATAATGAACGAGGGCTCATTTTACTCCGGGTCTTCCACTTAAAACTGTTATTTTTTATTGCTCTTTTTGAATGTGTCGATCTGGACAGCCTGAGGGTGTCAGAAGAGACCGACTGAAAAAAAGAAAAAAACTTTTTTTTCTGTCTGTGCGGGTTTCATGCAGGTCCCATCATCAGGGCGCGTGTGGCGTACTTGCCAAAAACATCCTACTTGCAGCTGCTAGGCTGTGAATTGGTAATCATATTACAACTGTTTCCGACAAGTACAAGTACATTTTTTTTAATGTTTGGTGTACTAATATGATTGTAAACCCCACCCTCCTGCTATAATGCTGCAACAATTCAAAGATTTCCGTAAAAAAAAAGTACATACTTTTTTTTTAGTAATTATTGGAGCAAGTAATTTTTCCTCTTCCTACAGATTGAATTTTTTTTTGTTTCTTTTTGTTGTATCTCTTTTATGTGCCTTAAATCGCAATTTCTAATAGCGTTATCATTAATTTAATTTTATTCGATAGCACGAATAATCGAACCGTAATAGCCTCTACAGATGGGGTCGTTTTATACTTCGGATCGCTCACCTAACATAAAGACACAGGCAACGGAATTTCATGCTCGTCTGTCGTGCCCCTTCATCTATTATTCGTGTTACTAAAGGTGCCGCTACAACGCATTAAGAGAACTCAATTTGGAGCCTTAATACTTCTTTTCCTTCGCTCCACAAGGTACCGGACAGAAATCGTGCCCGTGGTAAAGCTTAAGAAATTAATTTCTATATTCTCTTTTTTTATTATTATAAATTTGGGTATATTTTTATAATTACTTGCTTTCATTCTTCCGTAATTTGTTCTTCGCTGAAACGGGAATGGGAACGGATCGTGAGGCTCCCTTCATAAATAGGGTCTGCTTCGTTGTCGTGACGGAGGACAATTTATCACGCGGAAGGGGTCGTCCTGATTTTCCGCAAATGTATCGTTCCTTAATTTGTCTGCGTAAAAAACTTGTTCCACTCGTCTCACGGTTTTGTTTTTTATATTCTTTTTTTTTACCTGCTCTCGAGGGACCACCGTCGTTTCTATCGATTTCTTAAGTGTAACCGAGCGAACGTTTTAAAGACCTTTTTTTAGTGGACTGATGAAGTCTTCTGTGAGGAAGTCTGCTTGAAATAGTATTGCATGCGCTGTTTCTCTCGATCGTAATTCGATATGGTTACCTAAATGTGCATGGTATATTGACATGATTTGTTTTGATCTCCGAAGCAAGACGGAGCTCTTGTTTGAGGCTGTAAGGTTTGTCTTCAGATCTTATTCACGCAACTGTCAATTGAATTCGATTGGATATGGGACTGCGTTAGTGTGGCAGAATATCATGCGTTTGTTTTAATTTCGTAAAATGTCTTCACCCTAGAGCTACCAAAGAAGCCTCGCTTAAGAATAAACACACTTGAGCTATGGATTGATGCTAGTGGCCGTACCCTTTATAACGGACGGTACCTTGCGCCACCTAGCCTAGAAACCGAAACCAAAAGTATGATTCATCACCTCGCCCTTCTGAGCAAATTTGCTCCCCTCTGCATTTTTCTAACTATCACGAAGAAGTGCGATATATCGCCAAAAAGTTCTTCGGGGGATCGAGCAAGAAAAAAAAAGAAGTTATCTTTGTGTTTATAATTGTTGTTGCCAGTCGTTTGAACCCTACTCAAAAATCGCAAGGAATGGTTTTCCGTCCTTCAGAAATGTTAAAGAAAAGCCCCGACGAAGAAAAACAATATCACCTGAGCTTCATCTTGCTTTTTTTCAAAAAGCCCAGGAAGACGCATTTTCAGATTGTGCCCGTCGCCAATAGACCTCTTTCAAAAGTCCGTCTAGCAACATTGGCGGTCGCCATTGCTTGGATACGAAGCGCCTGTTTGGATCCGAGTTCACGCCGAAGGCTGACGCAGCCTTCGTGCCCAATACAAGCTCAGAGTACGTGATTAAGCAATGGCGGACAAGCGATGGCGCGGACTTTTGCAAATGGTCTATTGCACTAAGAACTCAAAATGGCTGCGCCCGCCAGAAAATCTGAGAATGAAGTGCCGACATTGGAAGCGTAGCTGATTTTGTGACTAGATACAGAGCGTTTCTCAGCGTTGTTCTGTAGTAAAAAAGAAGTTGGTATAAATAAACCGATAAACTTTTGGTTTTAAACTTTTCTTTTTATAGGTGTCTTTAGGTGGCGTATTTATTGTACTCAAATTTAATGAGTGTGAATATAAAAATAAGCCTTTTTATAATGTACAAAAAGAAAACGGTAAAAACCTTCTGGTTTAGCGCTATAGGGCGTATTCACTGGCCGCCATATTTGAGGTCACTGTTTAGAGCGCATGCTCAGAACGAGCTCACATTAATAGGCTGCCAAGACCGGCAATCTTGATGGTGTGGGTGCACGTTGCAAAATAACTGTGGAAGCTAGCCATCAGCACGTGCTCAGCATTAGCGCACACAGATATGCCCGCCAGTGTACACCCTATACTCACGCACCTATACCCACATATCGCGTACGACGCACGCTCCGATCTGCTGGATCTGCTTGCGGGTTTTCATCTCAATGGAGATTTCGCGTTTGTGCGTTATGTTGCGCATTCTGTGAGTATACAGCAGCGTCAACCAGATGGTTTTACCGTTTTCCTCAATGTGCATAAAAAATAATAAAATAAAGTTTTAGGCCTCATTTTTTTCTTTTTTTACCAATGCTAAGGACACATTTCGGAAAAAGGTTTTATTGCATTCAGTTCATTCTACGCTGATTTTGTTATGCCTGAAAAGCTATCGAAACGCTTAAGAAATGACTCCCTTATACATGTACGATGTGTGCACGATAAATGGGCTAATAAATTACTACGAATAAATGGATGAACGAACGAATCATCTCAATACTTGGCATAACATAAAGAACGGGGACACGAATAGGATTGTCTATTTGACACACAGTCCTTTTTTTTTTCTTTTTCTCGTTATCAATAGACGTCGGCGGCCAGTTGTAACTCCGTCGAGACGCGTAAGAAATGACTCCGGAGACAAAAGAAGGCGACGTGCGCGTCCTCTGTCGGCGATTTCTCGCAACACGCTGTACAACTGTCGCGCGACTTCCGAACCTCAAAGACATTTGTCGTCGTCGTCGTGCGCCGCCCACGCTTTCCGGGCCGCCCTGCCTGATTGCTAGAGAGACGCGCGTCTGCTGACTTCTCTGATGGATGAGAGTCATTAGCTGAAGCCAGCGTCGATGTTACGTGGCGCCCCTCGCGCCCCGACCCAGCGCCCACGCGATGGGAAGGGCAGGGGACAGAGCGCTCGTTGTCCCCCAGCTGGATGAACGACGGTGAGACACCGCGATGGTCGTTTCTAATGACGCCCACGGCTCTGGTAGGTTCTACGCAAGCCCCTCGCCGCTCGGCGGCGCCCTCAGTAGAGTGGCTAGCGGTGACCGACTTCCGGTCTGTGAACGGGGTCGTCGCCCCCGCTTCCGGTGGGGCAGGTGGCGTGGCAGTTGCCCGTGGCCGACGCTGTGTCCTCGATGGCGCAAGAATCGCTCTTTTTTCGTTTCTTTGTTTGGGTAGTGGTTTTTTAACGGGCGTAGATAGTTTGGGGGGAGGGGGGGGGTGTTGAACGAGCTCCCTAATTTTGTCATGTCTGCCGCGAACACTATGTCTCTCGTATGATGTTTAAAAACTGTGACTCCGCCCGATTATCTTCCCTCGTGTATGTACAACCCTTCTCACATTCACGTTCAGATCTGTTAGGGCATGAGCAGAAAATAAACAGATCCTTTGCGGAAGATTTTCGTCTAAGGGTGCATGTTTCTAGTGACAGGTGATGGCAGGGAATAAATCGGTAAAAAAAGACCACTCTGGAGCGATGGCTGCACCTTCCTATCAGCTACACGAAAGCTCGTGCACTTTATGTACAAGCAAAGTTTGCTGCTCGCGCTTGTGGCCTTGAGC
This sequence comes from Ixodes ricinus, assembly GCA_037355805.1. Lineage (NCBI taxonomy): Eukaryota > Metazoa > Arthropoda > Arachnida > Ixodida > Ixodidae > Ixodes > Ixodes ricinus. The sequence continues at coordinate 30,659 of JAZHYW010034411.1, read as the reverse complement.
AGTGATTGGTACACACACACACCCTAACACAACCCCAGGCAGCGACTCCCCCATGTTAACAACTCTGAATAAACCCCTGGACCAGCGTTTAGGGGCAACGTGACGTTTAGGAGAGACGGTCTGCTATAAGGAAGCGGCAGGCTCCTGCCATGGAACACGCCATTTGTAGAGTTTAGTTATATTACACGCAGCACCTATATATTTCGTGAAACAAGACGACGTGCTTAGAAGTAATATGGGAAGCAACAATCGTAGATTTAACGAGTAAGTTTTAGGAGCGAGCGGACCAATGAAAACAAGTTGGTAGGACATCACACGTTTGCGAATGCATTTTATCGTTTTCGCCAAGCTGTCCCATTAATAAAAATGAAAAAAAAAAAAAACTTTAAGGTTGTGTCGGATTGAGCACATGAAGTGCTCATTGGAAACTTTATTTCTGCCCTTTAGTTTCTATTTTCTTCGTTGTAATGAATAACCCTACCTGGGGACTACTTTTTGTTGCAACGAAAAAGAAGCTATGGACGCCCGCTCACCTTAAACGCCGGTCCCTGTTCAGGAAAAGTAGTTTTTTCTTCCGAACTGTTATAAAAAGTTGTTCCCGACTCTAGTTTCACTGCACGCGCAATGCATTTTATGACTGTCGTCAAAACCCGAAAACCGTTCTAAAGTCAAAATTTGTTTACGTTTAGACAGCGTAAGATGGATCTGCCTTTAATACTAGCTTAAGCTGTAGATGAAAAATTCAACCAGCACAGGACGACCGCTTCCGCGGTTCTTTAACGTGCATCAGACAGTCGTGATAGACGACTGCACACCGGCGCGATACTCATCCAGATGGAATAAACAGGGGTGAAAATTGAGCCCCAGCATTCCTGGGATCTTCAGCACGATCTTTTGCTCCACGTGTTCAGTCAGACCCGCGGTGCGTTAGCACAACTCGGCTACTGATCATCCCCGATAACAGACGTCGAACGAAACAAAGGAAGCCGACTTAAAATCGAGATGACGAAGAAATGACTGCTAGAGAATGGCTGTCCCGAGCCAGCATCCCCCCCCCCCCTTTCTCTTCCCCCAAAACGCGATTTGCAACATCCGAACCACCGGGACGCTTTTCCTTCCCAGTTTTTCCCATGTCCCGAATCTCCGGCGCCCGAGCGTCCGGGGCGGTGCTGTTGCCGCCGCGGGCTGGCGCACTCGGTGGCTGTCTTCTTCCTCGACCGTCCCGCGCACTTCGCCATCGATCCGTGATACGTCTCGGCCTGGCATACGGAGGCCGCATTTTATTTGGGAAACCCTTTCACCCGCCCTCCCCTTTTTCCCCCAACCACCATCCCCGAGCCATCCTCCCCGGCCTTTCGCTTCGTGGTCGTCTCGCAGGGCGCTCGTCTTGTACTCTCCCGGCTTCCTTTGCTCTCCATCCTCCTCCTTTCCAGCTTCCCCTTTTCTTCCTCTTGATCCCGGAGACTCTTTTCACGCGTCCTTCTTTTACTTTATTTTTTTTAAATTTAAGTAGTCTCGTTGGTTTTTACGCCCTTTGTTTTCTCACCGATCGTTGCCTCTTGTATACGCTTCCGTCTCGGACCTTTCGTGTTTCCTTTCCCAATCTTTATATATTTATTTTCCTAGTTTTCTGAGATATGTCCCTTTATTTTCCCCCAAAACCTCGACCTCAAAAACAAAACTTAAAGTCGCTAACGACATTAAAAAAGGTATACACTCCAGAGTATACGGGCACTTCGGCTATCTTGGTGCTTCAAATCCTCTTTGCCAGTAACCTCAAGCCTTATCTGAAATGCTTAAATGGCAGGAAACACCTCTCCGTCCTCCAGATAGGTTGAAACAGTTTGCGGCAGAGTAAAACGACATCGTCTGAGCTCTCTGTCACACTGTCCAAAGCTGAGGAAGTCGCATTTTCAAATCGTAACTATCGCCGATGGCGTCCCTGCTCTGCGGTGAGTACCAAAATGGCGGCGCTCGCAAGATAATCCGGGAAGGCAGTTCCGATACTCTAAACGTAGTAGTGTGCCTGTAACGAAGCTGACGCTGTTGGATCTACCGCGATATTACGAGTAGTATGTCGAAACAATAACCTTATCTGAATAGTCTTGTAAAATGCTATCAACAATTCTCCTTTTGTTTTACTTTTTTTCTCCTTGGCTTGGGGGGGGGGGGTGGGCGTGAACATTTGTTTATTGAAGCCCAAGTCACGGTCCAAATATCGAAGTTCGCGACGTTTTGCTGCAGAAGAAACATGTTAGCCGTGCACCCGGATACGCCTATTTTCGGTTTTGTTCATGTAATATATTTTTTTGAATGTTGACATTTTTGCAGTTACTACGCTCGAAGGTAAGAATGAAGAGAAGAGAGAGAGAAAAAAAATAAACGTAATTGTAGCAACAATAGTATTAATTAAAATATTCCACTATTGTCGGAATCCTTTTTATTATGGGCTCCTGACTCATTTATATCCTCCCATAATCAACGCGATCTAGATTTTATTTCTTTCGTCAGGTTTGTTCTAAGTGAATTTTCAAAAAAGCGAACGCCAACGTATACGTTACTGTGATGTCTGTCTGTCACCACCACGGGAGTTTCTTGATAAAAAGTGTTTTTGCTTCTGGCATTCTTTTTTTTTAATCCTGAATTTTACAGCGTTTTGATATCGATTGCTTTGTTCTCCTCAGTTTCTAATAAATTCGTTTTTAAAATGTGCATACGGCTGATATTACGCCTAAAATTCAATATGCAGCTATTCTAAACGATGTATGTGCGTAGGCATTCTGCTCTTTTTTATTCATTATTTTAGGCACTAATAATGAAAAAAAAAAACAATAGTTCGTCCTTTCAGGAACCTGGTATACAGTACGGGCATTTTGTGTGAGTACAAGCTAAAATAAAATACACTTCCTTTCTATGTATATATATGTACATACAGTATATGCGTTCATGTCTCGCACACTATAAGTACACAGAACTAGGCATGTCCCGAAGACGTTCTTCTATTTACACAAAGCTCGTCTCTGCGCCTTTCGCGCTCGGATCCTACATTATGCTTATTTGTTAGTGTGATTTATTTATTTTCATTTATCCCCACCGCGATAGCACGTATACCAACTCCCTGCACACGCCGTTACCGTAGTACGTTTCCCTCTTCGCCTCTCCAGCAGCCGCCGAGTCACTCAAAACAGCTGGTTTCCGTCGACGACATGCGGACCGAAAGAGAGGGAGAGAGAAAAGAGAGGAGAAGAAAGATAGAAAGAGAGGAAGAGTGAATGTGAGAGAGAACACTTTATAGAAAGAAAAAAGCTGGGCCGCGGCATTGCAACGGCGCGTGTACCACGAGTCGGGATCGCTACTTTGTTAAACCTTACTTCGTTTTACGCTAGCGATCGACCGCAGCGGACGCTACGAGCCATTCCAGCCAATCCAGCTCCGCCAACGTGTCACGTGACCGCGTGCCCCGCTCGTTGCGGTGCCCCTCCAGAAGGGCGCGTGACGCTCATCCAGCGTTGGATTGGCTCCGATTGCTATAGTAGCATCCGCCGCGGTCCATGCGTAAGCCGAAACGTAGTTTACCCGAACACGCGACACAACTATTGTTCTTCGCGACCTTTTCTTTTCTCTCTTCTCCCTTTCCCTATTATTTTTGTTTTAATGTTCTCCTCGATTGTTTCCACGCTTCCTGGGACAGAGATCTTAGCCTTGGATAAAGAAGAGCGCCGCCGGCGATCTCTGCATGCGCGCGGGCACTGGGCCGTTTCGCTACATGGACAAGCGGAGATCGTCGGTTGGCCTCTCTCTCCCTCCCTGGAGCCGGCTGCTTTTACTATGCGCACAGCCTGTGTCGTTTTGTCGGCGGCGTTGTTTATGCAGCGTAGTTTAACCCCTTGCCCAGAGGCTGTGATACTAGTTTCGATAGTGCCCTCGTAACCGTAACCTTCTTCGAGTGGCAGTGCGTGCGCGCGAGCTAAGCGGTGTCGCATTTCGCAAGGGTCCGGATCTGCATAAGTTAGTCCGCGCTTTAAAGCTCACCCGCGTATACTCGCGCCGGTTGTAGTAACAGTTCGTTTACTGTCACGTTTGCAAGAAGTAACCGATTTGGTTTTACAATATCTATAAAACAGTGCCATGTCTAGATCAATACGAACCCTGTTAAAGACCGACGACCAGCTCGCGCTTTCCACTTTTTATCGCTTCCTCCTCTCCCCCTTCTACCCTGTCCACCGTTGCCTGTTTCCTTCTCCCCCATGGTGAGAAGGATCTTCTGCCTTGCAGAATCTCGAGTCTGGTCGTCGGCCTTTAAGGGGGGGGGGGGGGGGGCAGCCCGCCGCATGGCACATTTGGACATGTTTGGGGGTGCACGAACTGGGAAAATACACGCATTTTTTGTTTCGTTATTTCGACGACGATTTTTGCGCATGCGCAGTGCGACGTTACAACCTACAGTGTTGGGGACCCCTATTCTAAAACTGTCGATTATGAGTGATTTTTCGGGGAAACGGAGGTGTCTGCATCAGTGTTGGACAAAATACTCGATAAAAGTATTTAAGTTAAGTTACTAAATACCTGCTTCATAAAGTATTTAAAATAATACTCAAATTATTTTCACTTTCAAGTATCTTGAGTAGAGTAGAAATACTTAGGAATGTAATTCAATTACTTTTGAAGATATTTCCGTATTGCGTAATTTGTATCGACGTCAGTGACAAACACAATTATATAGTTGCGCAAATCTGGTCTACCAGAATGGTTTCATTAGCACGCCACCACACAAAACAGCAAAAAAAAAAAAACATCGTAGGGCCTACAGGCACGTATCCAGGGGGAAACCCACGGGGCCCGGCGCCCCCCCCCCCCCCCCCCCCCCCGAAATCTTCCCTTTGCTGGGACCTCCTCTCCCCCTCCCCTCATACAGCATTTTGTCATGGGCGCCCCCCCCCCCCCCCCCCCCCCCGAAACAAAAGTCCTGAGCATATCAGCTAGGAAGCAGAACATCTTACAAAACATTTCTGGAACAAGAAAGAAAAAAAAAGGTCGCTTTAGCAATTTTGACATCGCTGAATATCATGTCCTGTGGCCCACCTTGGACGCATCATTGAACTACAATTCATGTTCCCCATATATGGGGAGTTCACTGAAAACGAACTTGGGATACGGAAATGACCGAATGGATAACAAAAAGAGCCCACATAATGGCCACGGCACTGCTCGCATTTTCTTCAAGTAGGTTGCGTTCAGAAATGCACTCAACGGGGGGGGGGGGGGGGGACGCTTTGTTGGCATTTTGAAAGGTTATCCTGCTCTTAGTTCGTTTCTTGTGCAGTTCTCTGCTTATCAATGCTCGGTTACAGAGTGTTTGCGAGAGCAATAAGTGCCGGCCTAACAAAAAGAAAAAAAAAAAACAACTCGACGTTTTGCCGTAGCAGGGTTAAATACCCAAACAAAGAAATGGTATTTTTGTGTCCACTTCTCATTTTCTTCTGTTTGTTATTTTCTTAACAATGAAGTCTGCATTGTTGTCGTGGATTGCGCCTCAGTGTGGAAATCTTTACCTCCGTAATACCACCCCTTTTATTTGAGCATTTTTTGAGGGAAACCCTAGAAAACAAAAGGCGCCTTTGGGAAGGCGAGGGGAAAACCTTTATTGTGCAAACATTGGGGTGAAACAGGAGTCACAATCGGCACAAAAGCGACGTTTTCACGTGCTCAATCTAAGTCACCTTAGCTTCTCGGAGCTAGCAACAGGATTTGGTTGCTCGAAAGAATGTTCACGTTTGCTCGTACCACGCCCACGCCACTTCATACCAAAAACTCGAAGAATAGCGCAATGTCAAACATGTATTTGAGATAATGAGTACAATATACTCAGAAATGTAATTAAGATACAGTATCAAATACTCTCCGATCAAAAGTATTTGCAAGATACCAAGATACTTCAAAAGTATTTGAAAAACAGTACCTTGAGTAGAGTATTTGAGATAGGCACAAGTCTGGTCTGCATTAACGATACGCGATATTAAGTGGATCTACTCCAAACTCCGGATATTATCGCGTAGTGTTCGTCGACTATTGTGAAGAGCCTATAACATGTTGGCGATGGTGAGTCTCTTTGTAGCGCCCAGGGAGTAGAAGACACTTACGGGGCAATGTTGCGTGCCGTGGTTTTTGTTTTAGGTACTGATTTGCATGAGAAGAAATGTGCGGTGTTACCCAAGACTGGATGCGTCGTGGTAGGATGGTCATTCAGTTCGCTCCGTCGATTTTGTTTGTTCCAGCACTGAATGGCATGTTTAACAGTGACTTCCTTGCCAGTTGAAGGGAGGGATGTGCGGTAGCAGTTAGGCGCTTTCGTGTTTGCTTTGTGAGTCGTGCTTTACGGACAAGTAATATAATGAGCAGAACGTAAGGGCGCAAGTGAGCTGGTGTATATCAAACATTTTAGTGAATGTGTCATTTGTGGTGCCGTCAGTTGGTTTGCTGGTTTGACCCCATTGTTAGAGGTCCGGTGTCGCATCTTTTGTTGAGAGAGATGGTGTGAAGAAGGGTTCCCTTTCCTTCCTTCTTTTTTCAACCCTATATAAAGGGTTCTTAGACCCGTTGCTCTGGGGCAGGGGCGCCAACGCGTCCGGAAGACTTACCCAAGACGCGACCATGTTATGCTTGCTGCACCATCTGTGTGGCGCTGTAACGTTCGATTTTGCACGTGCCCACGTTCGAATACAAGCACCTGTCAGCACCTGTAGACACGCGGTAACAAAATGATCTAAATAAAAGAAAAGAAATATGCAGCTTGCGGCCGCAGCGTCCCATTAAACATTCCTTTCATCTATGCTTTTTTCATAGCTTCCGCGAGCACGTATGTTTCACTTTACGTGATAGCGAAGCGGAGCTACTCACAGAAGCACGTCCTCCTGAACGATGCTCGGACTGCACGAGCGCGCGTGCTTGGCAGGGACGCTGAAAGCTCGGAGCTCGCTCTTGTAGCCTCTGCTACGCTGGCACTATTGGGTTGCACGTGACGTCATATCCTTCCTCCTTTCTGGTGGCCAAAACCGGCCGTTATACTTCGTTTCACCTTATGTTCGAGCAGAAGGCAAAGCTGGAAGCGCGAGCACGGGAAGCTCCGTGCGTTCAGGCTGCTACCGAGCGCGCAAGCTGAAAGAGAAACGCACAAAGCGCTGGTCTCGCGCTTCTAGCTTTGGCTTCGCTCACAGATAAATTTCAAAACGAGAGTATGCCGTGAAGCTGTGCTCACTCGTTTTCCGCTCGCTCGCGACGCTCGTGTACTGCTCGCAGAATATGCACAGTAAAGGCAACGCTCGGAGGAAGTTCGGCCACCAGAAAGGAGGACCAAATTACGTCAGTGCAACCTATGTATACTTCGTTTCAGCTTGGGTCCAGACGCAGCCGATGCCACAAGCACGGAGCGTGTGGCCCTGAACAGTGCCTGTACTGCACGAGCGCGCGTGCTTGGCAGGAAGACGCTGGAAGCCCCGGAGCTCGCGCTGGTAGCCGCTCGGCTGCGTCTGGACCCAAGCTGAAACGAAGTATAAGAGTCAAGCGGAGTATAAAATACTGTAGTGGGGAAGCGTATTGACGGCATGTTCGAAACGCGAGCCAAATATTCGATTTTGCTCGCCTGGAGCGCTGCTCAAAACTTTATAGCTATGGGCCAGGTTTAGGTGTGTTTGAGACGTTCTCCTTCTCCGTCCTGATCCTCGTCTGTTAATACCTCAGTCTCGGGTTTTTCACTAAAATGTAAGCAATATAAATATTTTTGTTATTTCTCTGGTGTCTAACCTTAGGACGATAAAATCTCCTATGTGTATTTCTTAGCATCACTGCGACAATTAACTGACCTGTAACTAAATTCGTTAATTTAAGATATTTCATTTCATTTTATTCACCTTGAGGGCGTCCGAAGGGCGCATTACATGAGTGAAGATTCAAAACAAGTGACAGAGTTTGAAAAACAATCAGAACAGAAAAACACGGAAAGTGAAATGTGATCGCGGAGGCACCCAATGACGTCAATCAAAACGAAATAAAGAAAGAATAAAGCACTAACGAAAGTAAAAAAGCTATTATAAAAAAGATAATCAAGGTGGCTAATTATACAATAGGGAACACTGGTGTCCGAATTAAATGGGATTGCTGTCAGTAACAAGATGATCAGGTAGTGCATTCCAGTCTCCGATACAAAGTAATAAAGGGGAGAAAAGGAAAGTGTTAGTGCGACTCAAGAATGGCTCTAGTTTCCAAGAATGATCTAGTCTTGGCGATGTAAAACTGGCAGGGCGGCAATAAACTGATTTAAAAGGCGAATCGCTGTAATAGATGCTATGGTGGTGTGCCGACGCTTTCTCCCCAAGAACAACATTTTTTTGAGCATTGTGTTACTTGGTACTTTTCAGATGCCCTTTCGTTAACTGCTTGAAGCGTACGTGCAGGTTACTTCAGGCACACCTGTATGAGCAACGCGTTGATGGCGGAGAACGTGCACCTTCAAATACCAGGGGTATGAATACGCAGACACTTACCTTGGGCCGTTGAAAAGTATTCCTAAAGATATACTGCGGATAGAACCGAGTCCTGATCGTTCCCTGCCTCTGTAGTTGTCAACGTTACAATAATCGGTGACGGGTTAGGAGTTCAGGGATGTTCCTCGCTCCTCTCTCTACTTTAGCAGAGCGAACCTGGAAAGGAGGCTGCCTCTTCTCCAGCATTTCCTCTTCTAAAGGGGAAAGAGGGTGGGACGAGCTTCCCTGAATTATTAAGGCTGGCTCACACTGCCCATTTTCTTACGTTAAGTTACGTTACGAAATATTACGTTGAAGTCACCGGGACCTCTGTGCTTCATATTAAGCGAGCCTAGCAGATCAAGGAGAAAGCTTAGGACATGCGACATTCGAGGCACGAATGTTTCGGTGACTTATACATAACGTAACTTAACGTCAGAAAATGGAGCAGTGCCGAATGAGCCGTTAACCTGTTAACGACTATACACCTTTCCATCAAAGCTTGTGAGGCCGTGTTCATTGCTATGTTTGTGTGTTGCGCACTATGATTTGGCACGTGTGGACTGTGATCTTTGTAAACAGTGGAAATGTGCATAGATTAGCTCGCGCTGCTTGCACGAGCAGTCCCCCCCCCTGTTTCCCACGGCTTGCCTCCCGTCGTTCGACGTGCCACCGTTTCTGGGGAACGGCTGCTATGGCAACTGCAGTGTATTCTATGCAAGGAGGTCGAGTCTACGAAATATGTATGTTCCAAAGAACAGCGTCTAAGTGACGTTTCACCGTACTCTATGGGACACACCGTTTTGAAACAAAAATCTAGAGGGAGCTTCAAACGACCGGAAGCGGACTGTAGGAGAGGGAGTGAGGAGGGGGAGGGAGTACCCTTCTTTGCGGGTGTTTCACAATTGAGTTAATCTGATAACGTTGGTAGCAGTCAGGTAATTCAACGTCAGCTGACAGGGCCATGTTACGCGGGACGTACTGCGGATTCTTGCAAGATGTGGTGCACGTGACGTGGCAAGCTACACCAAAGCCACACGCCGACTGCAGAGGTCAGAGCAAGCCACACCCGACTGCAGACCGACTTGTAAGTCGACCGAGATCCTCGCACGAGAATACGAGTGACGTCTTCGAACAGGACCAGGGACGAAGAAGACGTGTCCAGCCAGCGATGTCTAACAACTCGTGACACGGCGTGGTACGACGCAAGGGCGCTGTCCTGTGTTACACCATACCTGTGTGACAGGCGGCGGCGGTTGCCCGCTGTTGTTGAGCCTCGTCAGACGAAGTTCGCGGGCGAGTTCCGTTGTCCGCGTTTGATTTGAAAGTCGCCGTACTTCGTTTCACCTCCACAATGGACCGCACCGAACGCTACGAGCTATCCCAGCCGATCCGGCGCTGTGAACGTACGTCACGTGATCCGTGGTACGTCCCTCCCGATGGTCAGATGACACTCACGCTATATTGGATGGGCTTCGATGACTCGTAGCATTGTCTCCGGTCCATCGTAAGGTAAAACGGAGTATAGTTTTACTCAGTGGCGTCACGAGGGTCAGCGGCACCGGGGCGGCAGCCCGCCGCGACACCCCCCCCCCCGCTCTCGCGTGTCCCGCCGCGACTCCCCCCCCCCCCCCCGTGGCCCGCCGCGACACCCCCTGAGCCCTGCACCCGGGGCGGTCCGCCCCCCCGCCCCCCTTGTGACGCCACTGGTTTTACTATCGATGCGGGATTGGGAACAAATCTTCGGCGAGTCGTTCGACATTTCGTTTTTTGCGATCGAACCGTAAGAAGAAAATTTCTGTTTGCTTTCAGTGCGTGGAGCTTGTGTGCATGGAAACAAAACTTTTGAATGTCTGATATCAAGTTCTAAAAATATTCTTCCGCTACTGTGCTTCGGGGAACTCCATACTTTTAAAAGCTCAAAGAATGTATAAATATCTGATCGAAAGCTCGCACAAATCTCACGGCGATAGCTGAACGCGGCAGAATCTACCTGTCAGCATGCCTCTCGAGGGCCCTACGGCGTCCGATGTACACGCGATGGACGATGTACAAAACCATGGCGCCCTCAGAGGCACAGGTGCATCCTGTGCCGCTTGAGGATGGCCGGACCGCGGCCATCCCCAAGCGGAAGACCGCGGACCTGCACCACGTTCCTCAACGCAGCGTATCTCGCCTAGTCTCTCATAGGTTGACCTACTTGTGCATGTGATGCAGTAAGTAGACTTTATCAGGCGGTAACTGATTCAAGGCAAAGGCAAGCCACGTCGTTTCAGCGAAACTAGACCCCAATGTCGATCGGCGTACACTGCTCTACGTACCGACACCTTGCGGGTGTTTGTTTTCGACTTCGACAGACCTCGAGGAGGGCAGCACAAAGATTAACATTGGGCTTTCACAATGTCTTTATGTCGTGTTTTTTCCATCGTTCTTAAGCCATCCTATTCTTTTCATTTTCATTGCCCCAATTTAATTGGGACACTAGCTGCCACCTCGTCTTTCTCTTTTCCGAACATTCTGGGAAACACACAGTCACGAGTAAAGAAGTATACTTACTGCGTCACTTACACACGTAGGTCAACCTACGAAGACTCGGCGAGGTATGGTGCGTTGAGGGGTTGTGGTGCACGTCCGCGGTCTCCGCTTTCGGCTGGCCGCGGTCCGAAGGAGGAAACCGAAACTAAAATCTTCGTTTACAAATGTTTACCAGAACGCACCTTAGCCGCTAGGGCGCCTCGGTTTTGCACATTGTCCATTGCTGTGTGCGTTGTAGTAATTGAGCGCTTGTTTAAAACGAACTTCCCCTTGTTCATTTCATACCATCAAAGTTTTTTCCCCGTCTTTTTCATGCATGGTATGTATAGGGCTACAGATATTCAGAATTTTATGTCCATGCTCATATGTAGCCTCGATCGTGATGTCACGCTGGTGAAATTACGGCGTTCACAACAGTTGGTGCCTGACCGCGCGATGCTGAAGAGTGCCAAGATCTCAGCGTCATTGGGTTTACGTGACATTGTGACCTCACCTGAATATGTGGGTTCACGCAACAGCACGACACTGTGACGTCACGTAACAATGTAACATCATGTTATACTATGACGTCACGTGAGAATATGACGTCATCTGGGCTGAACAACATGCATCTTCTTGACATAGCACTTCAAAATGCTTTGTTGAGCTACACATTGCAATATCGCTGATTGGCTGCCATCAGCACAGCGCTCTCGTGAGAAAAGACAAAGCTTGCATGTTCCGTATAGACTCTTTACACACGCGCCAAATTGAGCCGCCATTGCCGACCCCTTCTTGTCTTACCGAGATGCCCAGCCACTGAAACGGGCGTTGACGGGCCTCGACAAAGGCCTATGCTGTGGAGTGGGACGCAAAAAACACCCAAAGTGTCAATAACCTGTCCTGCTATGGCAATGATGAAGTGAAGTAAACGGCAATAAGATGACACAAAACACTGAAGGTCGGTTATGGCAGCGCCCATGTTCAGCTGCCTGAAAGCGTCTATAAGTTTGGTGAGCACTCTACTTTCTGTGAAGCTTTCGGCGAAACTATAACTCTCTGCTATTGTCATCCCTATTCTCAGTTGCCTTAACACGAGCGATACCAGTAGCGAAACTACTTGTGACAGCGTGTTTGCAGCGAGTCCCCAGAGGGGGCCAAACGGGCCGATAACGATTCTTCTCTGAGGCGATCGTTGCCCTGGGCGTCCCCCGTCGTGTGCTCGGGCCTACGAATGCCGTAGGGTCGGGTGTACTCGCGACTGGCAAGGATGGGTTAATCCCCGCGGAGCCCGGCGTCGGCTGCGCGTCGTACGACTCTGACGCGTCGCTAAGACGGATCGCGACGATATTGGAGCCGCGCCTCTGCCTGACGGCGGCCCGGCTGTCCGGGCTCGTCGTCGGGCCGTCGGCACGCTATTGCGTCACGCTGACGTCACGGGCGTGTTTGTTCCTGCGTTTTGGGGCTTCGCTATGTTTTCTCTGAGTCGGATTTACGATCTGGCCTTCTTTAGGCGTGTTTCTTTTGGCGGCTCTGCGTTTGTCCACTGGCGATGACGGGGGGGGGGGGGGGGGGGGGAGCAGGACTTGTCTTTTAGATGGTATTGGTCGGAAGGGTCAGAGGCCACGGTGCGAGTGTAGTTGCGCTCGCTGAAGGTGCTGACGCCTGCAGCGGTAACTGTTCCGAAGCAGCAATCTATAACAAACGTCACTTCGCATGGGCGTTCGTAAACGCCTTAGTTCGGTTCTTTAGTTCGAACTAATGTCACAGGACCCTAGGAAAGTAGCGCTAAGTCAGCTGGCCAAGCTCCCCGCCGTGTTCGTTCATGGAATGAGCGGTTTCCCCTTGACCTTTCCATTCTCGGTGAAATAATCCGAATTCTCAGTGACTTGTTGCTTTATACAAATATTTCTTGAGCACCGAGCTTTTGTTATCCGCACGCGGGAGAAACAAGCAGCGCACGTCATTTCACCGCTACCACATGTGGCGTCGGTGCTTGGCGGCATTAAAAAAATAATTTTACGCTCTTGAAATACGCAAGATCAACAATATCGTTGTAAGAGATCCGTGGTGATAAGCACGGTCTATAAGTTGGTTACATGCACAGTGCCAAAGACACTGTATTTGCGAGAGCGCGTTCAGTACGTTGATGCTCCATAGCGATCTTGGCTCGACTTGTTCAAAACACACCCTTTGGAAGCTTTGAAGATTTGAATGGAGAGAAATGGCGATTGCCATCGCAACTGACCGATCAGCCAATCACCTTGCGAGGTTTTGTCGTTCGTATGTTAGTATTTGTTTGTGTTCGGATAGCAGCCAGGGAAGGCAATCACGCTACTTTCCCAGCATAGTGCGATTGTAGCTCGAACCTTGTATGCAGATGTGATGAGCGATCGCCTCCTGTGTACTCTGTGCCTGTCAGACGACGGAAAATACAATGGGGGGGGGGGGGGGGGGGCTGCGCCGCCGTTCGAGAAGTTGCGCGCCGCCACCGTTGCTTCAAGGGGCGGAGGGGGGGGGGGGGGCGCCACCTTCGTTGAGCGTTAGAAGAGGAGGAGTAAACGACGGCTTCGGGGCACAGTACTCGGAGAGCGCTTCCAACAGGCCTATAGTAAAGCCCGTCGATGTGTTTGCGTTTGTCTTGCAAGTAGCGTCATATGCGCAAGTGCACGAGCCTCTAAAGCCCCTTCATGTTTCAAATGTAGTGCAAGGTGCGTCGATGCACGAGACATATGCAACCTGCAGCCCTTGGGAAGATCATGGCGGCACAGCGCAGCACTGAACTAGATTTCAGACGCCACATTCTTCCCAGAAGTGACTGCGCGGCACGTGTTTTGAGCATTTCCACAACAATGAATGGTGCCACTTTTCCTAGGATACTGGGGCTCTACGAGGCCCTACGAGGCCCGTGTCTCGAGCGGCCCCTAGAAGCAAATGGCGACGCATCACTGAAATGAGCGGCCCTTGAGAGCGAATGGCGGCGGAGGAAACGCTCTTGGCACATGTCTTGCGCTTTTCCACAACAAGGGTTGGCGGTTATTGTAAGCGTGAATTTTATCAAGGGACTTTAGCGTATAGCATAGGGAGTTTTCACATGACGTCAATCCGCCATTTTGTTGTTGGATATCAACGTGACGAAACTTATAAGCTTTTGAAGGTGTGATGTGAATTTTCGGAGTGCTACCTTCTGCACGCGCCAGACTGCTCATAACAACCTAATAGTGTAGCGAAATGACGTCGGTAAAAACACCCTACACAGGAGGCTATGGATAAGCGTATGCAACGCGTGTACCTACGTTCCTGTAGGGTTCTCTTCCGTGCTTCGGTCAATTTAACGAAAGCTCTTCTCGCGTTTTGTCTCCCGTTCCGAGCCTCGAGTGCCTTTAGGTTTGTTGCAAGAAGAAGCGAACGTTTATGTTGGTGATCTGGATTAGTAATTGATGCGACTGTGCGCATACTGGATAAAACAGCCGCGAGGGCCTCGGCTGGTAGATGTTGAAGAGGTGGAAAACAGGGAGAATTCGGGACACTGTTATCTTGAGCTTGTGAGCCGTTTGAAAATAACAGGAACTATGCTTGGTTCTCCTCAAGTCCGGACGCAGCCGATGCTGCGAGCTGATTGAACCTATCATACAGCGTCAAAAGCGCACCCTCATGGTGTTCCTCGTGTTTAATGCGAAAGCATTAACTGTCCCATGGAGCGAACCGGCGTTATCATTCGTTGAAGCCGGGAAAAAACGGCTCCTACAAAAGCAGCACCAAAATTCCCCTGTCCCATGGAGCAAAGCCGGCGTTGCCTGCAGCAACGACTTGAGAACTCCAATTGGCTGCCCCGCGTCAAAGTTCCAAGGAACGCCACCCCACAAAGAAGCCCTCTCTGGGGCGCTGTGGCCCGGCCGCCTGTAAAGAGAGAGGGTGGCGCGCGCTCTGCCGCCACTCTTCCCCCTCTCGGACCGCGTGTCGCGCGTGGCCGGAGGGCCCGGAGGGGGGGGGGGGGGGAGGGGGGGGGGGAGCGGGGAATTTATGCTCTTCACGTGTTCTACGCTCTGCTTTCAGCCATGTCGCGCCGCGCAGGGAGCGGGCGCGCTGCCCCCTGTCCTCCGCGCCGCGGACAGCGGGACGCGCTGCTTGTAGGAATCCGCAGCGTGTACGAATGCTTTCGCATTCTACACGTAAACAGTCTTTAGTGTCCTCCTGTAACTTTTGTACGTGTTCTATCATCGCCGGACCAATCATGTGCAGGGAAGACCGAGTGACTAGTGCTATTGAAACTGTTTGATCGGTTCCGTCAGCTCGTGGATCGGCTGCGTCCGGACGTAAGGAGAACCGAATATCTCTTCTGCTTTAGGAAAGAACGCAAACTCGATTACCCTACTGATACTGAGGCACACTAGATTACCCGTTTCTGGAAACACTCACTCGCACAGCCCTTTCTTCTTCTGCCTATTTCTTTCTCTCATCTCTCCTTCGCCATTCCATCTAAGATACGCCCTTTCAAGCACATTTCATAATCAACGTGACCAATGATCGAGAGGTCAGATGCCTAAAAAATAAATACCTTTTTTTTTTGTTCACGAGAAATTCAAAGCTTTCGGAGCGAACTCCTGTAATGGATCGGAAAACCAGCGCACGCCGAGGGACACGCGCGGGGCCAAAATCGCAAGCTGGTCTCCCGATTTTTTTTTTTGCGTTCCTGAATTTCTTTGAATTACTCGTAAAACAGGATAATCCTCTCAAATTTAATTTATCTCAGAGGCTTCTAAAGAAACTGCGAACCAGCGCATGCTGGGTTGCAGGAGCGGAGTCGGGTCAACAAGTTGAATCGCCAAAGGTCCGAGGCCTTCGGCATAAATGCTATAGTCATACAAAGAACGAATAAATCGAGGAAAAAAGACACGAAGATAAATAAAACCGAGCGCGGCCCAAATGTTCATTTAAAATGCTCATGAGTCAGGGGTACACTATAGCCACGGCCACTAAATAAGCTACACATCAGAGTAACGGCTCTTCAGCCATCTTGTTGCTTAAACTCATTGTTACCAGTTACAGATGGCTTCATCTGAAATGGAAGGAAATGCTTTCCATCCTCAGGATTATTAAACAGGCTGCGGCAGATCAAAACAGTATCGCCTCAACTTAGTGATCAGTTATATGTCTACTCACGTTCTACACTACGGCAGCACAATGGCGTTGCACATAAGGCAATCAAGGAATGGAGTGTCAACACTCTAAACGTATATAGCGTTTCTATAGTGGCTCTGGAGGTATCAAAGTATCTTAGCAGACACATGTTTCCGGGCTACAGAACATTCCCAGGCGATCCTTCGCCACAGTTGGACATGACCGAGCGTCATGAATTGCCGACAGACGAATAATGGTCACTGTGCTTTGTCGCTTGTTCGTTCTTGCAGTTTAACCGCGATTCAAGCGATCAGCCAAAGAAGCTCCAGACCCAGCTGCTCCGGTGTGTCATACTTCCTCTGGTTGTAAGTCTTAACGTAGTCGAATAAATGCCGGTTCAGACACTTGCGTTTGACTGCGTTTGACTGCGTTTGACTGCGTTGCGGCTGCGAGAAACCAGGACATCCGTTCTGCTTATATCGCGTGCCAAGATGATTCCTTGAATTGGATTCCACACTTCATACGAAGCACAGATGTGGCGGTGACTAGCTTTCGATTCTCGACGCAACGCAGTCAAACGCACTCAAACGCAAGTGTCTGAACCGGCCTTAAGTCTAAAGGCCGGTTCAGACACTTGCGTTTGAGTGCGTTTGACTACGTTGCGGCGAGACCGAAGCGAGTCACCGGCGCATCTGTGCTTCGTATGAAGCGTGGAATCCAATTCAGGGCTCTTCTTGGCACGCGATATAAGCCCGGGGTGTCCTGGTTTCTCGCTGCCGCAGCGCAGTCAAACGCAGTCAAACGCAACTGTGAACCGGCGGGCTTAACATATACAATCTCAGACGATATACTAAAGGCGCAAGTCCTGGTGCATTTACTGCACTGGATTCGTCTATCAGATCATGGAATAGATCAAGATGACGAACGCCATGATGCTGCGTTTTTGAGGCTGCAGATTGGTCCCATCGGTTCTCGAGAACGCCGGCAGCGCTCCGAGAGAAGTGGTGATCTCATCTAGAAGCCGCCCGAGCTCGCGAAGTTTTGTTGCAATGGGGGTTGATCATTCGCTCATCGATCGACGTACTGAGGTTTAGGTTGAAAAAAGCGACTTACTGAAGTTCAATGGTTCGAACTCGATTGTGAGACGTATTATCAAATAGGGAAGGTGTTTTTCGGTTGTTTTTCTTATTATTCGCATGTTTGTGTTTCTTTTGCCTTCTGCGCAAGCTCTAGCAAGAAACGCAAAAAATAAATCGCGAAGGCTTTCTCACTCCAGATGCCACAGACAGGCGGACGCACGCAGAAGCGCGCGCGAAAATAGCGCAAGTCGTCCGGGTTTTCAAGTTGAGCGCGAGTGCGTTAGAGGCCTCGCTTTGCCCTACGTGGTTTGTGTTTCGTAACCGAGACGCATCGGTCAAGCTCTTTAGAGCGGCGGACGCCCAGTGTCAGCCCCAACACCAATGCTGATGCATAATCGACATTTTCCTCGTTTTCATCGTGATTTATAGTCCCCTCTTTCTATACTGGATTTCCCCCGCTGCGCTCTGTAGGGATGAATGTGCGTCGTTGCGTCAATGGTTGGGTTTGGTTCACGCTGACCGGATTCCATATGCTAAACGTTTTCCCGGCGGTTAGATCAGTGTGCTTGTTTATTTGTTTCTTGCTTCTTTTTTCCCCCTTTTTGTCAGCGTTATTATATAACGTACCGTTTTGTTGACTGCGGTGGTTTCTCCGGGATGGTGTTCCAAATGGAGGCAGTTTATATCCCGCTATTTTGTTCCCGCCTCCGAATCGTAAATAGTGTACGTTCGCGGCCTGTAAGCAAAGACGTTTGGTATAAACAGTTTATAGCAGGCGGTAGAGATAGGGGAGGAGGCGAAGGGATTTGAGCTGCCTACTTATGCGAATATCCTGTTTGCGAATGCAAGATAGTTTTTAATTGAGCGCAGCTCTTAGGCGCCCGTTTCCGGCTTGAGCGGCGTCGCCGTCGCCGTCGCCGTCACCGTGCGTCGCCGTTGGCGTCGCCGTCGGCGTAACCGCGCGTTGCACGGAACTCAGGTGTTGCATGTCCCCGCAACCACGTGTTGCATACGCTAACTCAGGTTGCGTGCAACCTGAGTTGCATGCGACATGAGTTGCTTGCAACCCCCGAAGTCACGTGACCCCCAGGCCACGTGACCCCCACGCCACGTGACCTCCAGGCCACGTGACCCGCGAGGTCACGTGACCCCAGGTCACGTGACCCCTTCCCGAGGTCACGTAACCCCCCCCAAGGTCACGTGCCCCCCCCCCCGTCATTCCCCTCCTCCTCAAGAGCTGCGCGTCTAACTCGGCGTTACAGGAGTTGTAAACGGCTTTCAATTTTTTTTACTTTTAGGGGTTTGGAAAAAGAAAGAGGGGGGGGGAGTTGATTGACTAGCGCTGTGTCGGTTTTGGTTCGAGATTTTGCAGTTTTAGGAGCCGAGGCTGTCCGATTAATATTCCCCTTGGCAAACTTGTAAAGTATATATATATATAGGGAAAGCAAACAGCGAAATTCCTGGCCTATTTCTTCCTTCGTTTGTTTTACCTTTGCAAACCTGGAGTTAAATGAGTTAAGAGTGTTATTTCCTCTTGGCGCGCTTGAACAAGAGAATGATCTCAAACGTTACATAGCAATCTTGCAGCGTCGTCTGTGCTGCACTATAAAAGTCAAATATATCATGTGGTCTGAGGACAAACGAAGCAGCATAACGCGCCTTCACTAGTACCTGCCCCCCCTCTTTTTCGTTCCTTCTCAAGCGGCTACGTATTTCATGAAATCACTGACCAAGCAAGCAGTTTTACCGGACTGTCCTTCTTTACTCCCACAGAATAACAAGCTATGTGGAAAAGCATTCCGCAACGTACCTGTCGGCCGGGTAATTGCCACGCCATATTTGTACTTGTGCAGTCGCTGCGCTGCGAAGCGTGGATCTAAGAGGGACAGTTTGCTCGGGGAGTTGCTTGCCTACGGTAGCTTGTTTCACCAGACGAACCGCTGCCGGTGCTTATGTCCCGACCGGTTTTCTGTTTTTATTTTATTTTCTCTTTATATTTAGTTTCGTTTTGGGGGTTTTGGGGTAGCTTTTCGAAGACCGCCCACGTGAAGGTCTTCCACTTTTCCGAAATAAACGGGCTGTCGCTGGTTTCGTAGGAGAAGACGTCGTCTTCTCCTCGGAAGTTCGGCGGCGGCATCGCAGCTTCGAGAAGATTCGCAGCTGCGGAGGGATGTTACCGTCAAACTTATTTTTCTTTTCGTGAATGCAGTAATATTTTTTTCGAAGTTGTCAAAAGCTACGCGTAGACTGAGATTGAGACCCTGTCTTTTGGGTTGTCAGAAGTTTGTGACAAGAAAAACTCTATAGAAAAAATCACGAAAAAACTACAACCAAAAGGCGTGTTTTCATACAGTCCATGGCAGTTTGCCACGCTGAGATCTGCCCACAACAAGTGATACAAAACGTCAGACGTACGCCAGAGGAACCGCAGCACCAACATCGAATGCAGTAGTCGTTTTTGAAGTCCCGGGTGTCGGTTGGACAGACTAACAAAGACGTTGACGGTTGTGGCAGAAAACGAAGTTACGAAGTTAGAAAATGCGATAAATGAGCTAGCGCCTTGTATCGCGTTGTTTTGTTTCCAGAGCAGTCTGTTTTTTATGACCTTTATCGACGCGATCAAATGCTAAAGAAAGAAGGAGAAAAACTTGCGACAAATTTAACCCTGAAAATATTTAGGGGCATTTTGATATAAAACTAAACATTTTGACAGTTTCTTTTCTTTTTTTCAAAAGCACGTTGCAGAATTGTAAAAAAAATTATAAGTTAGGTATTAGCTTTATGACATAAACTTGCAGCGAGAATAATTCTTATCTTACCCGAATTATCGAATGTCACATACATTCTCCCAGCGACAAAGTGTTCTTTCTATTTGTGCAAACGTTCGTTGCTTAGAGGATGTCGTTGTGCCAAAACACCGTCATTCAATGTACAGTGCACCCCAAACTTAATGCCGCCACTGGGTTCCCTAACATTGAGCTCGTGTCGGCTACCTACACTTAAATTTGCCACCAAAACGTTCGGGATGCCTTCTCAGGATGGGATCGAAATCGGGAACCCAAACATTCTTCAGATAGTTCGATCGGCCGCCGCAGAGACTGTCAGAAACGGCAAATGCCGTGGCGGCGTAAAGTTTGAGGCGCACTGTACACTTTGTAATCGGAGCCAGGCTGCAACCGTTGCGAAGCAGCGTGCTGTATATATTTAATGTTTGCTTGTACTAGAGAGAAGGCCAAACGGTCTATCGTGGTTTGGTTGCCCCCTCATCCGTTAGGTTTTGTTGGTGTAGCTGGCTGGGCTTCTGACGATGAGTGATCACGAAACACCCAGAATTCTGGAAACAGTCACGGTGGTAGCCGAAAAAAAAAAACAAGGCAGATACACATACATTTAGGAATATGAGGAAGAACGGTGGTTGAATCTTCCTTTATAGTGCTTGGATTATGATTATCATACTAGATGTTTCCAGCAAAGTTTGTGAGTACTTATGATAGGTGTATACCACATGTAACGTTGCTGCCTGTCAGTCAGCCCAAAATTTCAATACGTGGATATTTCTTGAAATAATAATAACAGTTAATTAATAAATTAATCAATCAGCGTTTATTGCAGTGTGAAAAAACAGCCCTCGGGGTTATTTATAGTAATAATATTAATAATAATAATAATAATAATTTTTATTCCAGACGCTTGTATTCATCATTATATACAAGTTTGTCGACGTGTTAGCTTGTGTGACAGCCAACTAGTGACGATACTAATAATAATAATAATAATAATAATGATAATAATAATAATAATAATAATAATAATAATAATAATAATAATAATAATAATAATAATAATAATAATAATAATAATAATAATAATAATAATAATAATGTTTATTTCTTGTGCTAAAAACATGTACATGGAAGACAGGGCTGTCACAGCCCTGTCTTCTAGCCTGAAGAAATCATGTGAGCATCAGATCTCCCGAAGCTTCGAGTTGCAAATATCCAGACTCGAGGACGCGCACTACCCAACGACATGTAATTGCCTCCGTGTGCGAAAGAATTTGCCGCACCATCAAGACAACATGTGGACGCAACGACCCTTCCACACAGCAAACGAAGACAAGAAGGCCGTTTGTGGTTGTCCCATGTATTCATGGGATTACACATAGGTTAAAAAAGATGGCAAATCGGCACGAGGTACAAGTGCTGTGTTCGGCGCCCAATAAGGCCTATTCGTTGTGCCGCAAGGTCAATGAAGGGCAAACCAGCAACAGCAAGGGGTGTGGCACCAATCACAGGACCGTTTATGCCCAGTGTGACAAGGAGGTTATATACCACATACCCCTGACATGCGGCCGCTGTTACATCGGACAGACCGGGCGGTGTATAAATGATAGGACTCGAGAACATGCCAATAGTTTGAAGAACTTGACGGCAGCAGGTAACTTAGCCCTGCATTGCCGTGACTGCAAGTGCAAGGCGAAATTAGACAAAGTTACCATCATGGGGCACCATCGAAACCGGTTTGCACGGGAGGTTTTAGAAGCTCTAAACATAGATGAAAAAGGGGACATGTGTGTTAGTTCACCATCTGTGACTTTAACCAGAGAAGAGAGGACGTTCTTGCGAGGTGGAAGTACCGCCCACAAGTAGAAAGACGAGTAAAATGCCCTAATTTAAAAAAAAAGGAGGAAGTCCAGCAAGCTAGGTTTGATTGATCCCAGCCTGTCGATGAAGATGAAGTGTTTCAGTAAATGCAGTTGGTAGTTCAGCGATTGAATGCGTCTCTCTCGTCCTCCTTACATTTGTATGCTTGGTTTGTTCAGCTGGTGTCTCCTAAAAATTCTCTTTGGTGCACCGGAGTACATAAAAACGCAACGAATAAACAGAGACTATCAAGAGGGACGGAGTAGCATGAAAACAAAAGGTGCACACGCTTCGCACAAACTCTCTGCGTAAAATTGAAAAAATATTTGAATAAGCCTAAGTACGTTAGGAGCTAGGTCTGCTGCATGAAGCCCGCATACGTGACTACATGACGATACCTCCCGGCTTCGTCAATTACATATCGCGCGATATCCAGTACACCCAACGCTCATCTTCGCGACACTGGCCGGCTTCAGATAAATCGCCACCTTTGTCAACAAGTTCCGCGCAAGTGTCGTCAGCGTGCCCCAGTCTTTTAGCCTGTGCTCTCCAACACGCGTTAGAAAACAAAAGAAGAAAGAAAGAGGCCAAGAATAAAGCGCGGAAAAACCACGCTCAATACTCATTAAGAACTCGTTTCTGCTGCCCCGGGGCTCGCCTGAATTTGTCACGGAGAGCGCTCTCGGCGGCGCGAAGGGCGTTCTGCAGCGAAAGCCACCCTCCCATACCCGCTTTATCTCCACTTGTGCATCCTCTACTTTCTCTCCGCTTCTCGGCAGAGAAGGTACCGCTACAACAACCTCTTCTTCGACTCCGAAGCTAATCGGATTGCGATTTACATGGCGTTCACATTTGGGCGACAAATGGTCCGCTCAACGCGCGGGAAAGGGAGCGAACGGGTACCGACCTCCGTGTTCTACCGGATCGTCGAGTTGTCCGGCCAAGTCGTCGTCGCCGTTGTCGCCTGCCGATGTCGGGAGATCAGCGACACGATCTGTCTTTCTTCCACACCTTCGGCGTGCTCTCTCCCCGCCTCTTCCTTTCCCTTTCCTTTCTCTCCTAGAGGTTGTGTGCGACGTCGCTTCCAATGTTCCCTCGAATACATCTCAAACCAAACGATTCGCGTCGCCGAGGCCTATGGGCCAACAAAACGCGTAATGTAATTTGCACGCTGTGTGGAGCAACGACGTTATTTGTTCGGCTTCAGTTACCAGTTGAGTCACCCCTTAGAACGCGCGTATTTATATGTTTATACACTAGGGCCCTCTTGTAGCGCGTAAGTAATCGATTACTTCGGTGATGTGCTTCAGCATTAAAAACAGCACTTGCCGTTTTTTTTTTTTTTTTTTTTTTTTAGCGGGCAAGAGCGTTGGACTGCCCGTTCTGTGTTAACGTAAAAAGGCGTGCGGAGATACATTTATTCTGAGTTACTAGATGTAAAAAAAAAAAATCTAATCGGAGTCTGTGCATACATTTTTCTTGCTCTTGGAAAAACTGTACAAAAACGGCCTTTCACGGTAATAAATTCCAGCAAACTCGTATCCTGCCGTTCCTTACGACGCCGCATATTGACGTAACGTTTGCATCGTGTTGCTGCATATACGAGTACATGTTTGTTTAGCGTAATGACGACTTCCAAAAATACGTACAAGTACCCTTCTTCTCCGAGCACGTGACTTTCTCTTGATGAGACGCAATTCATGTTCTGTTGTTTTTTGGGAAAGAACCTTGGGAGCATTTCGCATGCACATAGCGTCACTCCAAGAATAGAGAGGAAAGGGGTTAAGTTGATATATTGGAGGGTGATTTGTATAGCCTTAGGAATTTTTTTATTTCTTTATGCCCAGCCTACTACTCGGTTTGACCTTACAATGGACCGCAACGGACGGTACGAGTTATCCCAGCCAATCCAGCGCCCTGAACGTCGCGTGATACACCAATGCCGTTGGATTGTCTTTGATGGGTCGTAGCGGCCTTCGCGGTTCATCGTAAGGTAAAACAGAACACAGGGAAAGAACATAAAAAGAAAAATCGTAAGTCGGGACTCTAGTGAGTGGAGGGATCGGCGGACGAAGGCAATGCGAAAGTAAGTGTTCCGTTGGTATTCATGAATGCGGGAAAGCCCGTGGGGAAAACCGACATTCCCCCGGCGGCGGTGGTGGTGGTGGTCTCGTAGTGGTAAAACTTTGGGGGACGCCGGACGAAGGAAAGGAAATCGACCCAGGCTTTGTGCCCCAGTCTGACTCGTAGTTCACGAAGGGGCTCCATCCCTTTCGGGAAAAGTCGATTGCGATCCCCGGGAGCCGCGTCCGCAGTGCGCTCCTCCCTCGGTGCGTCTATAAGATGACTCCTGAAAGTTGTCGCCCTGCGCCTGTAAATAACGCGTTTCTTTTTTTGTTGTTGTTGCTTTTTTGGTGGTGCTGCTTGAGCGACGTGACAGAAGCGCTCATGCATGAGCCTGTGTGGCACTTCGGACGATGCACGTAAACGTCAGCTTTCGTCTTTCGCACCGCGGTTTTGGGTTAGGTTAGGCTGTAGTCTCTTGCCCACGGGGATGATAGACGTGCTCACTTCCACCTAAAAAAATACGAGTGACGAATTGATACGATTGTGGGCTAAAAAATACGCTTCAAACAACTTTTCAGAAAATATCGTGTGAAACTTGTGGGAGATGAGCTCGTGACAAAGGAGTCTGCCACTGTGGTTTATGGTCTCTTGGAAGTTAAGAAAAGCAGGACAAGCTCGTCCCGCAAAGCCCTCCACCCTTTCCAACTTAGCGGAGCGAGTTGAGGAGGTAAGGCGTGAACTCGCTCTGTGGAGGGAGCGTGTCCTGCTTTCCTTAACCTGCAACAAAATATAGCACGAGTGCCATCGAAGTTGAAACACGCGCAGACACCCCAGACGCACTCGAACAGTGGCATCGACGTACAAAGGACAAGATGCATGAGAACTGAAGAGCATAGCAGACGATGCATTATCGTGGGGTGCTAACTGCTGACAGTGATTGCAACTTGCAGAAAAACAGGCTACAAGACTGATACAAACAATATCTAAAGACCAATTTGACATCCTGCAGCGATGTGCCGTACCATAACTCACTATCACATGCCTTATTGGCAGGACACAGCAAACGTGAAATAATAATTTAAGAAATATATAATCTATTTTCTAATGAGCTGATCGTGCCGCTTTGTCTTCCGCAGCAATTAAGTTGTAAAGTCATTTGCTCGTAAACCACAAAATTATTTAGAGGGGCACGTGGAAATAATTCAACTTCATACAAGATACTATGAAATTATATTTTTGTTGCATCTGATAATGTCTGAATGAAACATCAAAATCGCATCTATGTGTAGGTCATCAACTGTCGAAGTCGCCCCTACGATACGATATCTTCATCCGACAAACACAGGTCCGACCTTCCTCGTGAAACACGTCGCAGCAACTACTATAATCCGGTTACCCCGAAACCGGGATATCAGTGCATCAACGGCTCTCGATAAAACACTGCAACTTTCGCTTTTCGTGTCAGGAGCACGTATTTCCCTCTCGCTCACCGACACAACCTTCTCCCTCATCGAAACTGACATCGCGACTGGACTGCCGAGGGCCTGGCCAATGAAAGTCGCCACTTCGCCCGACGTCACGCAATCCGGAGCTGACGTCACGACCGGACTCCGGAGGCCCGACCAATGAGAACCGCCTCGTTGCGTGACGTCTGCGACCCCCTTGGCTGACGTCACAGAGCAGAAAGCGCGGCAGCGTTCGTCGAGGTTCGCTTTATCGCAGTTTCGCCGTGCGCTTGACCCAGATAGGCCGGCAGAGGGACGGCGACGGCGGCGGCGGTGGTGGCGGCATTTCCATTGCATTATCGTAACCCAAATTCCGAGCTGGGTGTGTGTACGCAATCGCGTCTCCCTGGGCTCCGCTCGCAGCCCTACCCTCTCGGCGGGGGACTTCGGTCCGTTCGGATGCTCCGCGCGAACATCGACTGATAAAGCCAGTCCCACTGTTAAGGCAGCATACAAAAGACAGCCTGCAGAAATTGTCTGAAACGTGTGTCTTGATCTGGGTCACATTGGTCATACAAAAACTGTCTGCAAACATGCTTCAAGCAGACATGTGTATGAAGCAAACATGCTGTCAACATGATTAACGCGTGTCCGCAGACGATTCTGTTATCGTGTCTTTAGTAACACCATGTCTTTTGTATTCGCAACTTTCGCGGCCGTGCACTACGGTTCCTATGAAAATGGCTGTCATCTGGATGATCGTCGGTGAGCAGCAGGTAGGAGGTTGGGTCCGCGACGCGTGATTTTACTTTTGTGAAATACGAGTGGTATAAAAGCCTTACCTCATACCTCCACGTAATGGGGGTGTAAGCGAGCATCTTCATTATGAAGCCAATCATTCAGGAGCTATAGGGTGCGCGATTCACAAACCGCGGTACCACCATCGCTGAAAGTCGCTAATGACGTTTAGTGTTACCGCGACCTGAGACGACGCTGATGAGCTCGAGGTGATATGCGTGTGCCCCCCCCCCCCCTCATATCTGACCCCGAACTCTGTCTACGGTCAGTCCGTAACCCGTCTGACAAGTTACAAGTTATGTGGAGCGATCTATTAGAGGCATGAACCTTCGATAGCGTAACACTTGTCCTATCGTAACTCTCGAAACTTTGCATTACGTAACTTTGTACCGCCCGTGTGAAATGTTTTGTTTCGACAAACGTTCTCTCAAGAAAAAAAGAAAAAAAAAGTCCTAAAGTCAAGTGCTTGTGTCAACTATTTCATATTACGGCTCACAGACCTCATAAAATAAACTGTACATTGTGGATAGCGTTCTACAGGGTGCTTCTGAGCCCATTTCGAACGTAAAAGATAAATTATAAATAAATTAATGAACGGAGTCCATTTAAACTTTTCAGAAAGGTGTCTTTCACAAAAGTGTCTTTAGGTGGTGCATTAACCGTACTAAAATTTAATGAGTGTGAGTTTCAGGGGAAACGAACTGAAGCCTAAAAAACCCTTATTTTTTTCTTCGATTTTATGCAGAGAAAGAACGGCAAAAATCTCCTCGTCGACGCTGCTATTCAAATATGTTACAACACACGCTCACATCTGCTGGATCTGCTTTTGGCCATTCATATAAAGAAAACTCACGTTTTCTTTTATTGCTTTATAGTGTGCCGTTTGTAGGTAGAAGCTCAAAACTAGACGTTTTCTTTTTTTATCGTTTTCCTTTTTGTACCCAAAAATATAGTTTTATTCTTTATTTTTTTAATACATGCATTTATGAAGTTTGCGTATAATAAAGGCACCGCTTAAAGGCAATTTTGTGAAACGTTTAATGGCACCGAGTTTATTGGCTGATTTATGCAAATTGTTTTA
The DNA here is from genome assembly GCA_037355805.1 of Ixodes ricinus. Taxonomy (NCBI): domain Eukaryota; kingdom Metazoa; phylum Arthropoda; class Arachnida; order Ixodida; family Ixodidae; genus Ixodes; species Ixodes ricinus. Next base: position 3,392 of record JAZHYW010034411.1, on the reverse strand, counting down.
CGCTCAAATAGCACTCGGAAACACCTTGTAGATTTACTTGTTTTTATTTTCCTGTGAACGCCCTAGGAGAGGCCGCCTGGCTGCTCCCCTTGAGCCGAGACCTCCTCGTCTTTTGTTCCTGTAACTCCGCGGCCGTGATAGATCCCGGTACTTGGAAGCTTGGTGACTAATCTCCTTTAACTGCCAACAAGGCATAAGCCGGGGTCGCACTGCTTATACAGGGTGTCACAAAAGAAATTTACAGTCTTTTTTACCGCAAAAATAAATTAGGCATTGCCGAGCGCTCATTCTCCGCCCAAAGGTAGAGCTAGAGGTCACAACCAGATGCCAAAGTTTCAGCCCGATTCAATAACTGAATCAAAAGTTATAAGTGATTTTCTGAAAATTTCAATGGGAAAATGGCGGCCGACGGAGTTTTCGAACACATGGTGCTCTATGGCACCAGAAACCGAAAACGGGCAAAAATGGGCTCCATTTTCCCATTGAAATTTTCAGAAAATCACTTATAACTTTTGATTAAGTTATCGGATCTGGCTGAAACTTTGGCATCTGGTTGTGACCTCTAGGCTACCTTTGGGCGGAGAATGAGCGGTCGGCGATGCCGAGTTTATTTTTGCGGTAAAAAGACCGCGTAAATTTTCTTTGGTGACACACTGTACATCCCACAAAAGACAGTCTGCATACAATGCGAACGCGAGTGACCGAGATATCCGTGCTTTGAATGCCGCATGGAAATGAGTTCAAGGAGAGCACTTGGCACGCGGCATTCGAACCACGAATATTGTGGTGACTCCTGTTTGCAGACTGTCTTTCGTATGATGTATGTGCAGGGTGACCCCGGCTTAATCGGCGACGACAAGGACGCGGCGGAGGCTCGCTGCGATCACGTGCCTTGCTGCATGTTTGAACAGTTGTTTCTGCTTTCTTTGTGTCATCGGGTTGTAACTAAGAGTGCTGCCTAACGACAGGCAGTAGCGTGAGTTACTGTACCGCCCGTGCTGACGTCGCGCAGAAACTATTATGCAGGGTGAGCGCGCCACTTCTGGCCGCCATGACAGGGATATAGAGATACTTCCGGTTCTCCTGTGTTTACCTTGTGTTTGGGTGTGCGTGCGAGGACTTGTGGTTCACTAGCGAGCAATTCCGTGAGAGCTACGCTGTAGAAATGCCCCCAGTGTCGTGATTTTCAGTTTCCGATCCGTGTTGGCACGAAGGAAATGTCACAACTGAATTCACTCCGATTATCTCGAGACGAGGGACGCCGACGACGCCGCCGAGTCTGTTTGATTGCAGGACGACGGCATTGGCAGGCTGTGCTAGCCTGCTTCGATGAGCTGCCGACAGATGGCGCAACGCGACAAGCGCGAACATGCGATGCCTTGACTGAACTGACCCATCTGCGAGCAACGATGGGCCATTACGGCACGTGCAAATGCAATGTGCACGGTGACCTGGGAAAGGAACCTCGAATACCAAAGCAAGCAAGTCAGAACACTAGAAAATTGTGCGTTACAAAAGCTCCTCGCATTGCGCAAAAAAAAAAGCGTAAAAAAAAAACCCGGAAGATTGTTTGTTGAAATTAAGACCCGGCTTGGCCGCCCTTGTATCTTCCGCGCCTGGGGGAGGCAGGTGCCCACCCCGATGCCTTGCCGTTCACGAATTAGATCAACGCGTTTAGGGATTTGAAGGTTTTAAAGGGGTACTGAAGTCATTTGTTAAAATGGTCGTTTTTGATCTTATATTGTTTAAAATGTGTTAGTACTCACAAGTAACAAGTCCTATATTACAAAACCTGCTATTCATCTCAGGGCAATAGAAAAACGCGTGGACTTTTTTTCTCGCGGACTACATTGTGTGGACCAGCGGTTCTCAAATGGGTTCCGCGAAGCCCTGCCTCATATCAATCAAGCCCGGCAATAAAAGTTGTCTTTTTTCAGGTCGAGAAGAAATGTTTCAGTCTTCGGGCGAGGTTTCTCGTGTGTGTGTCAATAAGGGAGTACTACTTCACACTAGCCCTTAGTTATATCCATTTATTAAATCATTATCATATTTCACCTATACCTTTCCCTCCCTCATCACGAACGGGGTCCTCCATCATCTCCGCCGATCTACAGGGGTCCGCGAAACATCGATGGTTGAGAATCACTGGTGTGGACCAATGAAAGCCCTACAATACGCGCAGATTCCGAATGATTTTATTAAAACTCGTTTCGAAGAGAGTCTGATAGGTACACATTCGGATACGACTCCTCTCTTTCTCCGCGGGCGAAGCCATCGCTTGCAGCTCGCCGACAAGCGCCCTTCGTCGACCACTTCACTCGGAAGAAAATCCTTCCCAAAAAGGGCGTGTCGCGATCTTTGAACACGCTTTTAACGAGGAAATCGTATTCTGAGATCCGCTATTCGCTGGGATCCTATACCATGCACCAAAGTTGAAAGCTGGGCTAGTTGGTGTAGGATATACATTAGGGCTGGTAAATTGATCGATTAACCTTCCGATTAATCGATTAAGGCTTTAATCGCGATCAAAGTTTTTAACCGGTTAATCGGTTTTTTAATCGGTACTCAAAAGAAGTCCGTTCCCAGCCAGGCGCTATGAGCAAGGTTCAATTCTCGCGCTCGCGAAGCGTCACGTGTTCGAGGATATACATTACGGTTCTGCCGAGGCCAGGCGAACAAGCCGGGCCCGTAATTGATCCCCGCGTGACCGCGAAACTTCACATGTTGAGGATCTATTACACATCCTGCCCAGGCGTGACAAACAAGCAGAAAAATAAGCTGGGAAGCTAACAACGCCATGGTTACTTGTTCCAGTATTCGGCACGTAAAAATGGACGAGTTCACGAGTATGAAAGGCAATCTCGCTGAAAAGTTTGGGTTTAAAGTAAACTCCAGCGGTGAAGTTTTTAACTCGAAGGAAGTCCACTGCATCATCTGCAAAAAGCCTATTTCGCACAGTGGAAGCGTAAGTTCGCTTCAGTATCGCCTACGAGCGAAGCACCCATGTAGCTGCAGCAAGGACCATCCGCCAAAACGCAGACAAAAATCGACGCCTTCTCATCGAGGTTCCTTTCTCCGAAAAAAGAAGAAAGCATCGCCTAAGCTCTGACTTCTTGTCTTCCTGTCGGAGAATATGGACAAACTCCTTTGTCTTCGGAGCTGGAGCAAAAATATGCGAGTGTTTGAATCGTTGAACTATATGTATCCTCAATTCAAAATGTACTTTGCGCCGTGTAACAGAGAGTAAAATAAGTCTTCAAAGGCAAGACGAGTTTTGCATTCTTTTTAATATATTATTTATAAAAATTAACGCTAACCGATGAATCGATTAATTAATCGATTAAAGGGTGGCGATTAATCGGGTTAAAATTTTTAATCGACGCCCAGCCCTA
>JAZHYW010034410.1:0-49247 GCA_037355805.1 Ixodes ricinus | reverse complement strand
CTACATTATGTATACCCTACACCAACTAGCCCAGCTTTAAACTTTGGTGCATGGTATACACCTTTTCTACGTGGGCGCCGCCATCTTTAATTCTGGAACTTCCGGTATGCGTGAAAAAATAGCTTTCTTCTCGCCGCGACAGTAGAACGTGTTAACATTTTCATTGCAACCGTCAGTTGTTCTTGTTATGAGCCTTCTTACTTTGTTACTTATTCAGGCTGTTCGTCTTGCTTTTTTTTCCAGAACGCATACCGGATATGGAGACAACGTGGCTGGGTGCGAGGCTACACGAAAAAAGGTCTCTCAGGGTCTCCCCAGCGAATAAGCGGGACCTCAGAAATGCGATTGAGATATTAAAAAATGCGACGTGCGCAGAAGACAATAAATGAGCAGAGTGAAAACGGATTATCTGCTGCAATAATGTTCGCTGTTCACATTAATTTTCTGAGATCTGGCTCTCGGTCTCGAGATCCGTCGTTCACTGGGATCATACGGTAATTGGTAGCCGGTTGTTGTCTCCGTGTTTAACGAACAAACAAACTCTCTTTTTTTAAGTGAAACGAGTTTGAAACGAGGTAAAGTGAAGTGGAAATACCACCAGGAATCAGTGGCAACATGCTCTTAGCTAAAATGGATGTCTATACGAGACAAGCCCTGCATGGTTTTGCGAGTGCTCGCCAGGATAACCGAGAAACCACCCGATATTGCGACAGCTTTCACGTACTGGCCAATCGCATCTCATGCTTCTCGCCCTGCCGCATCACCACGATTGTTGAGAGCGATCTGCGGCGGCCACTAAGGAGGCTTCAGCTTCGAAGTGGCGGCGCTTTGCGCGCATCCGATTTTTCGGATTAAATGGTATTCTGCGGTCACGTCATTCGCAGACGCCGTCCCATGCGACAAGACACCGCGTGAGAGGAAGAGACGAGAGCACGCGTGGATGTCAAAACGCGCGGACTTTGGTTGGAATGATGGAAGAAGAGATGCTAAAAGCTGTCGGGTCTCCACCGCACAACAGCCTCCTGTTATACGCTCGAGATCGAGCCGGGGTCGCCACCGCGCGCAGGAATTGAAACTCTGCGACAGCAGGGGATACCGCCGTGCGTCGTCTGCTAATGCCGGCGACACGTTCAGAAGTGGCGGACATCGACGCCACAAGCCCGTTTCTGGCAGGCGCCAGATCAGCTGCTGATCAAATGTTTGATGTTTGTAATTGTCGTTTCTTCTTGGTAAAGGCAGGGTTGTATCGTTCCGGCATGCGTAGAAAAATACAGCAAAGCGGTTAGTATTAAAGTCGGAAGCTGCCAGTAATCTGAGTGTTGGTGACCACATGAGCGTCCGTCTTATCCATGTGCCTGTTTGCTTCCTCGCGCGAGCAATGAGCTACCATGGAACATTAAATGCTCATTGGAGCTGTGGTTTGATTAGAAAAATTAACGCGATCGAGCGCTTACCATTCAGCAGACTAACCAACCGATAAATCCGTTCGTTGATTTTTCGCCGGTCATATTGCATGAAGATAGTTAAAAACTACACATCTTTTACTGTTTTTACATATGTCGCAAATGGCGCATTGCATTCATCTCAAACTTCGCCATTGTGACGCCTAAATATGAACACCAGGAAGCCTTTTAATGCGCGACAATTTTAAGTTATTATTTCGAACAGTATGATCACCACTCGGTGACAATCACAAGCACGATTAGTAGTGGTTTACTGTGCACGCCTGTGTCATAAAAGACAAAGACGTCAGAAATATTAGAACAGACGTCTTTTACTTTTTGCTGGCTTTCTCCAGCACAAAATTCCGACTAAACGGCGAAAAAATCGCATTCAGAGCATTACTGGAATTATCTAAAGATTAATCGATGAACTGCCCAGTCCCGATATGCGTTAGGTGAGGGCGGAGGGCGATCGAAAGTCTCGTGGGTACGGCTAATACTTCTGCAGAAAAAGAGCAAGTCGCTGCGGCCGATGCTGTCTGCCCAATCGTGGCAGGCTGTTTGCTGGAGCTGCAGGAGTCTACTGCAGTGTTCCAACGGGAGATTATTTAGGCCAGAAACTTACGTACATGACCATTGACGTCCTCGGCACTCACTAGGAAGATTGCTAACCCGCACCAGAGGAGATAATTTAATAACACAAAACGTTGCTTTTCCTCAGTTACATGACAAACTACACTCGCAGCGAATGTGAACAGTCTATTTCACTTGACCGTTGTGCGTCAATGTACAGTTTACGGATCGTATTCAGACATCGCCTCATCAGCGTAATTAAGTGTTCGACTCCAGAAAAGGCTACCACACAAGTGGCTGTGCAGGAAGCACTGGCTGCAATGAACTCAATGGCTCGATTGATTGACACAGCGCAATATCTTCAAATGATTGAAGTGTTATGTGCTTCTTAAGCTAAAAGTAAAAAAAATCCATCGAACTTGCGGTTCTGCAACCCACAGTACCATTAATATATTGTCCGGGTCGGAAATTCAATGTTTTTTGTAGAACTCCCACGCTGGAAAGCAAATACACTGTCTTAAAAAAAAAATATATATATATATATATATATATATATATATATATATATTTAATATAAATGAAACTAGTCACCCCGGGGCGGGCGTGGGTGGGGGGGGGAGTCCATGCGCTACAACGTCTACCTAGAGCAGACGACGCATCCCCTACGAGCGATTATTTAAATTTATGTCATTACTGATAACAAGCCGATCTTCATTGAAGCACCGGACAATTACCATTTTCTTTTATAATTGTTTTTCCAATGACACTGGCAAACAAAATCAACGCAAAGAATCTACGCCGTCTCGCGCGCGAACATTGGAAGAGCCTATGGGGTGGCGATGGCTTCTATCGCTTTGATGATGATGTTAATGCTGACGGTAGCGCCACCTCTGGAGTCGATCTCGGGGCCAATACTCTAAGCCTGGCAGTTCGACGACAAGTCGCAAGTGAAAAGGTCGCAAATGGAGCGCGGAGATCTGGTACTGGAAACGCAAACCGTTATCGAGGAACAGACGTCAGCACAGCGCTGCAGCAGCGAAGGACCAAAGCCGCACTGCGATAAACTCCCGGAAGAGTGTTTCAGCGTGTCGCTGACGAACCTGATCCGCCAATATCTCTCGTCGTTGTTGCTCACGCTTTCGCTCGATGCAGCGCCGATCTGCTGGGCGTTAGTATATGGAGCTGGCAATCAGGTGGTTGCGATGTTCTGCACAGTCGTTTCGACAAGTTGGCATTCGCTCCCCTCTCGTCTCTCCTCTCCCCTCAGTTTATCTGGCGTACAGGCACAAAGAAGATATAATAATTGGCGGAAGATACCTTTGCCCAAAATTCCCGCCCTGGAGATGTTCAGAGTAAACAAAAACAAATAATGGCGGAACTTCCAGAGGGACTATACTGCTCAGTTGGCTATAGTTTTTACTTATTTTTGAGACCCGTAGTAGTGAAATTACCGAAAATCTCACCGTCAGTACTAACTACGGCACACTAAAATTTGCCGGGGATCGGCATACCTTTCCTGATATCTAAGGTTAACGAAAAAGAGCAGTTGCTGAAAATAAATCTGGCTATCGCGACGGTCTGGGGCCGCCTTTACGGCCTAAGCAGGAGTCGATTCTGAATCGTCGCTACTGGTGACAACTCCAGTCTGAACGCTCTGGCGTAAGAACGGCCTATAAAACCTGGCTGTACGTAGCTGTTCCTCGTTAAAAGCGTGTTAAAATATTCACCGGCCATCGCCACGGAGGTACAACGAGTAAAGTAGTCGACGAAGAGGCGCTTGTCGGCGAGCTGCGTGATGGCTTCGCCCGCAGGCGCGGGAGTCGTATCCGGCTAATGTACTATCGGACTCTCTTGAAACAGGTTTTAATAAATCATTCCGGAATCTACGCGTGATATAGGGCTGTTGGTGCCCTGCAGTGATTCCTCACTGCATCAATGTTTCATGGACCCCACTTAATGGATCAGCGGAGGCGAGTACGTTATGATGGGGAAGGAAAGGTGGGTGAATGTGATGAGTTAATAAATGGATGTAACCCAGAACAGTATGAGTAGACCTCCTTGATGACTTTACGAAAAATATTTGGTAAGCAATTTATTATCACTGAAAAAAAAAAACTTTATTTTGGGTTTGATTGATACGAGGCGGGGCTGCGGGCCGCATTAGAGAACGCTGGTCACAATATAGTCCGAGAAAAAAAGTCTGAGCATTTTCTATTGCCCTGAGATGATAGGCCGGTTTATAATATATCCTATGTTAAACGCCTATTCATCTCAGGCAACTCGGCGACGTCTGTGAGCACTTTTTATTACATGTGAGAACGCTTTGCCTTTTAAACAATATAAGATCAGGCACCCAACCGGCTGTAAATGGCTGGTACCCCTTTAAAACAACAAATCCCTAAACGTTGAACTACTTCATGACAGACGGCAAGGCATCGAAATTTGAGCACCTGCCTCCCAGGCGCAGGCGATCTGGGGCAGCCAAGCCAGGTCATAATTTCAACAAACAATTTTCTGATTTTTTACCGCTTTTTTCTGGCTATTAGGAGTCTCTGTGGCGCACACAATTTTCTGAATGTTTTGACTTGCTGATATTCGAGGTTCCGTTTCGAGTCACATGACATTACGCGTGGTACGCCGTGGCGGCATGTTACGCAGATGGGTCAGGCGTTAAAGGCACGCATGTTCACAACGATAACGTTGCCTCTGTCAACAGCTCATCAAGCAGGTAAGCGCAGTCTGTACAAATCGTCCTGCAATCAAACAGGCTCTCGTCTCGAGATAATCAGGTAGATCAGTTGTGACATTTTCTTCATTATTTGAATCAGGCCAATCAGGACACTGAGCATTTCAGCGTAGCTCTCTGGAATCGCTCGCTAGTGAACCAAAAGTCCTCCTTTGCCCAAACACAAGGTAAAACATGAGAAACCCGGAAATGTTCTATATCGCCTGTCAGAATAGCCGATGGCATCACCCCTGCATAATGGATTTCTGCTGTGCTTTAGGCGAACGTAACTCACACTACCGCCTGGCGTTAGGCAGCACTATTAATTTAGCCAAATGACACAAAACTGAGGCTTAACTGTTCAAACATGCAACCGTAAAAATGATCGCGGCGACATCACTGTCGCTAATGCGCGCCATTAAGCCAGTCCTGCGCCACGGCATAAGGCGGTCACCGTTACGACTCACGCAGCCTGCTGGTTGAATGCGCGTACTGGTACCTGCTCTCGAACTTGTTTCCATGCAGCATTCAAAGCACGGATATCTCGGTGATTCGATATTCCAGATGTATCCTGAACTATCTTTGTGGATGTATATGGCGGTAAACCCCAGCTTATGTATTGGCAGCTAAGGACATTAGTCGCAAACTGAAAGTACGGGATCCTCACGGCCGCGGACTTACTGGGCACAAAACTCGAGGAGTCTCGGCTCAGGGCATCAGGCTGACCTCTCACAAGGCGTTCACAGGAAAATAAAAACAGAGAAGTACAAGGTGTTCTGGACGCTCCAGGGCGATAAAACGAGAAATTTTGTATAAATCAATGTCGCTCAATTAATCATTAAGCGTTTCACAAAATTGCCTTTAAGCGGTGCCTTTGATATACAACAAACTTCATAAATGCGTATATGCAGAAAATAAAGAATAAAGACGATATCTTTGAGCTAAAACGTGAAAACGTCTGGTTAAACTACACTAAACGGCTATAAACAAACCGTAAAACCGTGAGGATTTTTTTTTTGAATGACAAAAACGAATTCCTTGAATATGGCATTATTTGTAACATATTTGCGTAGCGTTGACGAGAGATTTTTACGTTCTTTCTCTGCATAGATGACGGCAAAGTTTGTAGGCTGGTTTGTTTCTAAACTCCTCGTAGAATTTTAGTATAGTTAATACCACACCTAAAACACTGCGAAAAGGCTGCTACGAAGATTCAAATGAACTCGTTCGTTAATTTGAAATTTGTCTTTTACGTTTTATTAAAATAAAGCTGCCTGTGAACGTTGCCCTGTCTTATGATTTATATTATGAGGTCTGTGAGCCGTTATACTGAAATAATTCACACAACACTGGACTGGTTTCTTTTTTAGTGGTATTTATCCATTAAAATATTTCCTGGGCAGTACAAAGTTTCGTAATGCAAAGTTTGCGGAAGTTACGATAGGACAAAATTTACGCGCCAGCCGCATGGAGTCGCTCATAACAGCTTGTCAGGCAGGAGCTGACGGATTGACCGTGGAGCAAGTTCAGGGTCAGATATGAGGGGGGGGGGCACATGCCGCCTCTGACGAAGTCGCGTCGTCTCAGGTCTGGCTTACAAACGCTATTACAGCTTTCAGCGATGGTGGTACCATGAACAGTACCACTATGACCTGAATGAAGTCGGCCGTAATGAAGATGCTCTTACCCCATTACGTGAGTGTAAGTGAAGTTATGTCATAATGGTATTCACAAAGTAGAATCACGCATCATAGACTCGCTATCTGCAACAGCTGCCGACAGTCGTCAGATGATAATAGTTTGATGGAACAGCAGGTACTGGCCATAAAGAGTTGCGAATACAAAGACGCGTTGCTAACGTACCAGAATTGTCTGCGGGCGCGCGTTAATCATATTGGCAGCACCGTGGCTTCATACACGTCTGGCAAGCATGTTTTGAGCAGTTTTACTGTTGTGCGCTGATCCGGCTTTACATTTCCGAACCATTTCTGCGGCATATGCTGGCAACACGCTAACGCAGTGGGACTTTGGCTTTATCAGTCGATGTTCGCGCAGGCATCCGAACGGACCGAAGTCCCCGCCGGGAAGGAGCAGGGCTGCGAGCGGAGCGAAGAGACGCGCGTTACGTACACACCAGCTCAGGAATTTGGGTTACGATAATGCAATGGAAATACCTGCACCACCACCGCCGCCGCCGTCGCCGTCCCTCTGCCGACTATCTGGGTCCGGCGGCAACCCTGGCGAACCTCGACGAACTGCCCGCGCCTGCTCATGACATCATGCGGTCGCAGACGTCACGCAACGTGGCGATTCTCATTGGTCAGGCCCCGGAGTCCGGTCGTTACATCGCTCCGGACTGCGTGACGTCAGGCAACAGCGACTCTCTGATGACAGGCCCTCTTAGTCAGTCGCGATGTCAGTTTCGATGAGGAGAAGGTTGTGTCGGTGAGCGGGGAAGCGTGCTCGGCTTTAGCGAAAGTTACGATGTTTATCGAGAGCCGTTGATGCACTGATATCCCGGTTTCAGGGTAACCGGATTATAGTGATTGCTACGACGTGTTTCACGAAAGAAGGTCAGACCTGTGTTTATCAGATGAAATATCGGCGTATCATGGTAAAACTTCGACAGTTGATAAATTTTAGATAAGAGGTGCAGTCTTCATTCAGATATTATCAGATGCAACGAGAAGTAGCAGTTCGTATTATCTTGTGTGACAATGAATTATTTCCATTCCCCTAAATCACCGTTACGGTATTCTTTCCCCTTAGCAGTGGTACTGTAAAAATAAATAATAATAGCTCATTAGAAAATGAATTATATATTTCTTAAATTAATATTTCATACACTTATGTCCTCCCAATAAGGCTGTATTAGTAGTATGGTACGCTTTATCAACTGCGATATCATATAGGTCTCTGGATATTGTTTGTATCAGTCTGCAGCCTCTTTTGCTACAAATTACACTCCTGTCAAGCAGGTTAGCACCCGATAATACATCGTCTGCGATTCTCACTTCACTTCTCATACATCTTGTCTTTAACACGTCGTGCATCTCTTCCGGGTAGTCTGGGTACCTGCGCGTATTTTAACTTCAATCGCACCATGCACAAACAATGCAGATTACGGAAGCACTGACAAGTTTCTTTCACAGAGCGAGTTTATATGTATCTCAAAGTAATATATATTAGAAAAAGTGGAGGGCGCTGCAGAGGAAGAGCTTGTCATACTTTTCTTAACTCTGGGGCTGCCAGCTAAGAATGACTCTTTTTGTCTGGCTCATCTCAGGATTTGACACACAATGTTTTAAATTGTTTTAAGTATATTTCTTAGCCCACAATCAGCGTACCTAATCCATCCTCGTATCTTTAAGTTCAAGATGGCACAATCCATCATCCACGTGGTGAAACAACTGTAACCTAACCCAAACGCGTTTCTACTGAAATGAACTCAAAGTAAATATTACGATACAGCCGTCACGAAGTACAAGGCTCATGGGTACTTTTTTCACGTCGTTCCGGCCAGCATATACCAAAACAACAACAATGACAAAAGCAGAGTTGTTACAAACAAGAACAGCCTGGAATCGTCTATAGACATCAGAAGGTCTGCGGACGCGCAGCTCGTAGAGATCACAATCGACTTTCCCGAAAGGAGGGGCCGCCGTGAACCTTTGAAGTCAGACCGAAGCACAAAGCCTGGTCATTCACCTTCGTTCAGCGTCTGGTTACCGCGAAGCCACCACCGCCACCGGGGAGAGATATAAGTTTTCCCGAGCTTTCCCGTCGCCAGACCCAACTGGAACGCACTTTCTTGTTGCGCTTCGTCCGCCAATCCCTCCACTGCTGATCCCCGACTTACGATTTTTTATGTTCTTTCCTATATTTGTTTACCTTACGATGCACCGCAGGCCGCTTTTGACTGATCGGGCAATCAACGGCATTTTGTATCCCGTGACCGCCATCCCAGCATAGTTGGCTGGTACGCTCGCACCGTCGTGCAGTCACATCATGGTCAACCAGTAATAGGCGGGCGTAAACAAATGCAAAAAAACTAAATCTGCTGAAATCGCACTCAATATCGCTAAACCTTTGTCATCCCCGCAATGGCCGGGTGACGCTTTGTGCGTCTGAAGTGCTACCCACGGTTCCTCCAGAAACAACAGATACTAACGCCTACGAGAAAGTCGTGCTCGGGAAAGACGGGCGCTGGACTATTTTTTAAAGAGCGTCATTACACTAAGCAAACGTGTGCTCGTATATACGCTAACGCGATGCAAGCGTTACGTCTGACCGTCAACTGGAAAGGTAGAATCTGAGTTGTAAATTTATTAGCCTGATTAAACGATTTTTGCGCAAATATTTTTCCATGAAATAAGAAAAAATGCTATTACAGACTCGAGCGCGCATTCTTCTTTATTACATCTAGTCAATTTAGATAGAGTATCATCGCCGCCCTTCCCGGGCGGTAATCGCTTATGAAAAGAAAAAGAAAGCAGTGGTTTTTTAATGTTGAGCTTTGTCACCGAAGTGATCGTTATTACGGCGCTGGAAGATTTGGTGTCGACATGTCGTCACCGCGTTCTGGAAGCGTCAGCAATTAACTGAATGAACAAAGAACGTCGTTACTACGCATGCAAATTCATTACGCGTTTTGTTGGCCATAGGCCTCGCCGTACGAATCATTTTGGTTGGGGCGTATTCGAGGCATTTGAGCTGACAAAATGCCTGCAACCTCTGGAAGAAAGGAAAAAATGAAAGTAAGATGAGGGGAAGGGCGGGGAGAAGAAACGAAAGCCGGGAATTGTGGAAGAAAAAGGTGGTCGTGTCGCTGATCTCTGACAGCGACGGTGACGACGACGACGACGACGACAACTCGACGATCCCGGAAGTGAACACGAGTCGTGCCCGTTGCTCCTTTCCCGCGCGTTGGGCGAACCATTGTCGCCGTCTGGGCACGCTATCCTTAATCGATTAGCTTCCCGGAAGTCTGAAGAAGAACAGCGCGGCGTTGCAGCAGGCACTTCTCTGCCGAAACGCGGAGAAATGGAGCAATACAAAGTGGGGGAATGGCGATATGGGAGGGCTTTGGCTGCGGAACGCCCTTCGCGCCATAAAGAGCGCTCTCGGCCGACAAGTGAGCGAGCCCCCAGGGCAGCGAAACGAGTTCATGAGTATTGGCGTGGTTTTTCCACTGCACTTTATTCAGCGCACCTGTGCACTGCTTTTTCTAACGTGCTGGAGAGCACAGGCTAAGGCCTGGGGCACGCAGACGACGCCGCATGAACGACAAGGTGGCGATTTATCTGAAACCGGCCAGTGTTCGCGAAGATGAAGCGTTAGCTGTACTGGATATCGCGCGATATGCCGCCAATTGACAAACAGGAGAATTGTCGTCATATGTCTGCAGAACTGTGGGCGATTACAGTCTAACGTGCCGTTAGGCCTGTTAATTAACACCAGTGCAAACAGAAGTTCTATGAGCGCATCCCCTTTGTTTTCACATTCTCCTCCTTTGATGATCTCTGGCTGGTTTGATACGTTTTGGCATGGTGTATGCACCGGTGGAGATCCATGTATATATTTTGTACGAAACTAAATTATTATTATTATTAATTATTATTATTATTATTATTATTATTATTATTATCATTATTATTGTTGTTGTTGTTGTTGTTGTTGTTGTTGTTATTATTATTATTATTATTATCATTATTATTATTATTATTATTATTATTATTATTATTATTATTATTATTATTATTATTATTATTATTATTATCGTCACTGCTGGGTAAATTTTACACCAACACGTCTATTGACTTGCCTCTCATATAATGATGAATACAAAAGGCTGGAATAATAATAATAATTATTATTATAAATACTTGAGGTTGTTTTTGAACTGCATAATTAACGCTGATTGATTGATTGATTAATTACATGTTAACTGGCTAAGAATACCTACGTATTGATTTGGGCTGACAGGCAACGACGTTACATCTGGTATACACCTATCGTAGGTATTCACACAAGTTGCAAATATTGCGGATGTCATATGCTCGCCTAAGCAATATAAAGAAGAGTCACACATTCGTATCGTATTCAAAATTTATAAGTACTATTTTTTTTATTTCTGACCGTGACCTGACTGGTTCTGGGTATTCATGACCATCATCGTCGAAGCTGATCAACTGCAACAAACCTGGCGCTGGATGAAGACAACAAATTTACAGATGGTTGACCTCTCTGGTCTGAAACCGAACGATGGCTGTATGACGCAACAATACAACAACAGTGGCAACCTGAAGCCGATACAAGTGTTTGATGTATCAACTGCTGCAGCATTGCGGGTCTGACGATCCTGCAGCGGCCGATTGAACTTATCTGAAGAATGTTTGGTTCAATTTTATCCCATCTGAAAGGCATCCCAGGCATTTTGGTGGCGATTTTACAATGGTATGTAGTATATTTGGAATGGTAGCGGCATTAAGTTGAGTGCACAATTATGAAGACGAAAGCAGGTATTTAGCACAACGATATCGAAGCGAACGTTTACAAACGAAAAGACACTTTGTCACAAGAATGTCGCAACGACATTCGATAATTTAGATGAAGTAGGTATTTCATGCAAGTCTATGCCCTTAAAACTAGCTGCCTTATAATTTTTTTTCTCAATTTTTAAAGCGTGCTATTGAAACAAAAAAAAAACTGTCAAAATTAATAAGTTTGATATCGCAATAGCTCCTAAATATTTTCAGGGTTAATTGTCATAAGTTTTATATAAGCACCTTTATGGCTTGTTATCACATTAATAAAAGTCATAAAAGACAAACTGCTCTGAAACAAACAACGCGAGACAAGGCTTCGCTATTTATCGCATTTTCTAGCACAATTAACCATTTTCTCCCCAACCGTCAACGTCTTTGTTAGTCATCAACCGACGCGGGACTTCGAAAACGGCTACTGCCATTGATATTTAGTGCTGGTTACTCAACGTACGTCGACGTTTTATATCACTTGTTGTAGGCAGAATCTCAGTATTGTATTTCTGCATGAACTGTAAGCCACGCCTTTTAGTTGTAGTTTTCTCGTGATTTTTTCTATAAAGAAGTTTTCTAGCCAGGAACTCTGACAACCCAAAGACAAGGTCTGTCAGTCTCTTTGACTAAACGTAGCTGAAAAAAGTGCTGCATCACGAAAAGAAAAGTAAGTTTGACGATAACACCATCACGACCAAATCTTCTGAAACCGCATTGCATGAGCTATCCGGAGCGAAAACGACGTCTTCTTTTCTTGAACCAGCGACAGCCGTTTATTTCGGAAGAAGATATGCTGCGCGGGCGGTGTGAAAAGCCTTTAAAACCCCAAACGAACCGTATAAGAAAGCCAATAATGAAAACCGGTCAGGACATGCTGGCGCGGCGGACTGTCTGGGCAAACTAAACTTATGGTAAGCAACTCCCGAACAAACTGTCCTCTGAATCCCTTGCAGCGCAGCAGTGCTGAAATGCAAATATGACGCCCAACGAGCCACCTCTCCGGCAGTACGCTGGAATGCTTTCACATAGCTTGCTATTCTGAGGTTAAAGAAGGACAGTCCGTTAAAACTGCCTTGGTGAAGTGATTTGCGACGCCACGGCAGCCGCCGGAAAGGAACGAAGAAGAAGGGAGGGGGGGTGGAGGTAATGGCAGGCGCGTTATGCTGCTGTTGCCCTGAGACCACGCAGTAAATTTACTTTTTTACAGGCGGCGCGAACATTGCTGCTAGGTGCCTCAACCCGTTTGAGATCATCTGCTCGTTATTAAGCATAAAGAAGAAGGAAATAACGCTCTTAACTCAGCAACTCCAGGTTTACAAGGTAAAACTCATGAATGAAAAATAGATCGTGAATTTCGCGTGTTCACTTTCCATATGGCTATTAACTGCAAGGTTGCTAAAGAATAATGATGGGACAGCATCAGCTCTTTAAGGCAAAATCTCTAACCGTGGATTTGGCAGCAGTGCGTCAGCTTTACCGCAACAACGACCACCTAAAGCTAAAAATAAAAAATAGCCATTTACGTTACCGTTGGGGACGATCTTTTATGGAAGGCGTTCAAATCATTGCATTATCTTTATTCTGCGCTAACTATCATTGTTTGTACCAAACGTCAGCAACACAGATTACCGGAACATTACCTTTCAGCACACAGTGGAATGAACAAAATAATGAGATATTATCGCATTTGATTTCATCCGGAAATGAGCAGTCAATAAGAACGGTTGTTTATATATGCGCATGACAAAGAAAAAACTTAAAAAAGAAACAAATAAACAAGCGCACCTCGATCTAACCGCAGGAAGAGGAAACGTTTAACCAGAATCCGGTCAGCGTGGGCAAACTAACCATTGACGCAACGACGTACTCATCTGGGCACCTTGGTGAAATCAGTATGAAGGGCTATAAATGCGACAAACGGTGAAAACGGGAAAATGTCGATCATGCATCAGCGGTAGTGGTGGGCTGACACTGGGCGTCCGCCGCTCTAAAGGCACTACGGCGATGCGTCTCCCGGTTGCCGACACAAACCACGAGCGAAGACGAAGCGGGGAATACAACACTCAAGCTCAGCAGGAAACCCGGACGACGCCTTTTGCGAGTGCTGCGTGCGTCCTGTCCGTAGCGTCTGGGTGAAGGTTCGCGATTTATTTTATTATGCAAACTTGCCAGAAGGTAAAGAAACACAAACCTGCGAATAATAACAAAAAAACCCGTCCCCATTGATAATACGTTCCTTCACAATCGATTTCAGACCGTGAACTGGCAAGCGTTTTTCAACCTAAACCTCAATTACGTCAATTGATGCAGGCCTCAACTGGCTACAGCAAACTGCCAGAGCTCCGGGTAAGCTGAAAGTCGCTATACTTCATTTAAACTTAGGTCAGAACCGAAGTCAGATGCTACGGCAGGTGTGTGGCCTGAACAGTGCTTGCGCTGCTGACGCGATAGCAACGGAACGCTGAAAGCCTGGCGCAACATGTAACGCCATGCTGCGCTGGACCAAACTGAACAGTATGTTTGACAATGAAATTGAAACCGAGACCAATCAAAAAATGCCAAAACGCGGCGTTATGGCTTTCGTCATCTTGCTCTATTCTAGGGTTAGATAAACGAAACAAGTGCAGTAAATGCGCAGGACTTTTAGTATGTATGAGATTGTATATGTTAGACTTGTTCGACTGCGTTAAGGCGCAACTAAACAGTATGGCACCGGAGCAGCACAGTGCAGAGCTGGTGTCGCTTTCAATTATATGGTTAAACTACAAAGAACGAACAGCCGACAAAGCACGTATTCAATGCGATCAATCAGGTGAAGACCTGAAGCTAATGGCCAACTGTGGCGAAGGATGGCCTGGGATTCTTCTGGTAGCGAAAACATGTGGTCCTGCTAAGATACTTGTATACCTCTGACCGGCCACAGATGGGCACCTTATACGTTTAGAGTATTTGACACTCCATTCTGGTGCATACCGTGCGACGCCATTGTACTTGCATTATTAGAGCATGCGTAGGTAATGAAATTATGGTGCTTACAAAGCTGAAGCGGTACTGTTTGATTGTCGCATGATCCCGTTTTAACGCATTTCTGGAGGACTGAAGCAGCATTTCCGTACCTTTCAGATTAAATTACCTGGTAACTTTAGCAGCAATGTGTTTAAGCAACAGGACTATCTGAAGTCGTTACAACCGGTGGCAAAAGCTTATTTGAAGTAGCTATAGTATACCCTGTCTAATGAGCACTTTAAATAAAGACATTTAATTCGAGCTCTGGAACATTTATCTTTAGTATCTTCCCTCGTTTTATTCATTCTTTGTATAACTATGGCATTTATGGCGAAGGCCTTCGGAGCCTTTGGCAGATGTGCTGTATCACGACTCCTCCTGCTGACGCGCGGCGGTTCGCGTTTTCGCCAGAAGCGATCAGAAGTCAATTGAAAGTTATCTGTTTACAAAAGATGGTCAAGGCATTCAGAACAGCAAAAAAGATTAAGTACTCGTCGTTGATTATGATAAAGTGTTTTCAGCATGCGCTGTTACATTCTTTACGGGAGTTCGCTCTATAGGTTTTGAAGTTGCCGAAGATAAATAAAGGAGTAGTAGCTTCTTAGGCGTCCGACCTTCATTGGTCTTGCTGATTATGAAATGCTGTTGGAAGGAAGCGTATCTTAGATGAATGAGAGAGAGAGATGTGAAAGAAAAGACAGAGAAGAAGAAAGAGGTTGGGCGAGTGAGTGTTCCAAGAAGGAGAAAGAAAAGACAGAGAAAGAGAAGGTTGGGCAGTGGAAGTGTTCCCAGAACGGTTAATCAGTTTGCGTTTTTCTAAACAGAAGAGATATATCGTTGCTCTACGTTCAGCGGACGCAGGCGACGCACGGTGATAGGACCGATCGAGCTGGATTTCAACTGCTTTCGTCATCCGGTCACCACCGCAACCACAGCGCATTCCTGCAATAGCGCCTCGCTGTCACCCAGCGCGGACAATCGGCGGGCGCTCGGCACCGCAGTGAGCAACGAGCAGCGCATCCCACTCCCTGCGCGGCGCGGCATGGCTGAAAGCAGGCGTAGAAGACACGCGGGCAAGAGTTCCCGCGCATCCTCTTCCCCCTCCGGCGCCGACCACGCTGACGCCGACCCTGGAAGGGGAAGAAGAGGGCGGGCAACGAAGCGCGCCACCTCTCTTCTACAGGCGGGCGGGCGCGGCGCGCTGGAAGGCTCTCTGTGGGGTGGCGTTTGCTGGAACTATGACGCCAGGGCAGCCAATTGATTTAGTCCTCAGTACCAGTTTCTATAATAACGCCATTGCGCTCCATGGGACAAGAGGTTGTTGATTTTTTAAGGCCGTTCTTCAACCCCGGCAGATGATGCTGCCCTAGTTCGCTCAACAGGACAGTTAATGCTCGCATTAAACACGAGGAACACCATTATAATTGCTCTTTTGACGCTATCTGACAAGTTCAATCCGCTCGCCCAGCATCAGCTGCGTCGGAACTGGCTCAAATGCTTTCCATTGACGCAACTCCCATAAGTTCAATTTTTTAATTAATGCGAATCCTCCCTGACACCCATCCACCAGCCGATGAATCCTCGCGGCTGTTCTATCCGGTATGCGACGGGACAGTCGCATCAATTATCAATCCAGATCACAAAAATAAACGTTCGCTTCTTCTGGCCACCGTGTAAAGGGCACTCCAGGCTCGAACGGGAGACAGGCAACGTGAGAAGAGCTTTCGTCAAAATACCGGAAGCGCTGAAGAAAGCCCTCGCAGGAACGTAGGTACACACGTTGCGCACGCTTATCCGTAGCCTCCTGTATAGGTGCTTTTACCGGTACGTCATTTCGTACACCATTAGGTTGTTGGTGAGCAGTCTGGCGCGTGCAGAAGGCGAGCACTCAGAAATTCACATCACACCCTCAAAAAAGCTTGCAAGTTTCGTCACGCTCGCCATCCAACAACAAAATGGCGGATTGACGTCATGTGAAGGCTCCCCCATGCTAGCTACGCTACAGCCCCTGATAAAATTCACGCTTACAATAACCGCCAACCCTTGTTGTGGAAAAAGCGCAAGACACGTGCCACGTGAACGTTTGCTCCGCTGCCGTTCGCTTCCAAAAGCCGCCATTTCAGTGATGGGTCGCCATTTGCTCAGGAACTGCCTCGAGACACGGGCCCCGTAGGGCTCGTGTCTCGGCCCTACGAGGCCCGTGTATCACTGGGAAAAGTGGCACCATTCATTGTGTATGGAAGTAGCTCGAAACACGATGCCGCGCGCCACTGCGGGAAGAAGTATGGCGTCTGAAATCTAGCCCAGTGCTGCGCTGTGCCGCCATGGTCTGCCCAAGGGCCGCAGGTTGCATGTGTCGCGTGCATCGACGGCACCTTGCACCACTTTTGAAACATGGAGGATCTTTTAGGAGCACCGCGTGCCGCCTGTGCATATGACACCACCCGCAAGACAAACGCCAACACATCGAATGGCTTTGCTATATGCCTGTTGGAAGCACTCGCCGAAGTGCTGCAACTTCCCGAGGCCGTCAGTTTACTCCTCCTCTTCTAACGCCCAAATCGAACGTGGCGCTCCCCCCCCCCCCTCACTCCCGTTTTGAAGCAGCTGTGTGGCGCGCAACTTCTCGAATGGCAGCAGCCGCCCCCCCCCCCCCCCTCCCAATTGTGCACCGTGCTTCGTCTGGCAGGCACCTGAGTATACAGGAGGCGATCGCTCATCACATCTGCATACAAGCCTGACTTCGAGGCCACAATCGCACTATGCAGGAAAGTAGCGCGACGTCTTCCCTGGCTTGCCATCCGAACACAAACAAATACTAACACTACGAGGCGACAAAACTTCGCAAGATGATTTGCTGATCGGTCAGTTACCGTAGCCATCGCCGATTTCAGCTCCATTCGAATCTTCAAAAAGCTTCCAAAGGTGTGTGTTCTGGAACCTGTCGCGCCAAAGGTCGCTATGGAGCATCATCGTACTGAACGCGCTCTCTCGCAAATACAGCGTGCTGGCACTCGTATGTGAAAACCAACTTATGACACCGTGCTTATACCACGGATCTCTTACAACGATGTTGTTGGTCGTGCGTATTTCAAGAGCGTAAAATTGTTTTTTTCATGCCATTAAGCACCGACGCCACATGGTGGCGGTGAAAAGACCTCAGGCCTGCTATGTTCGCCCGTGTGTGCGATAACAAAAGCTCGAGGTGCTCAAAATATTTGTATGAAGCAACAAGTCACTGAGAATTCGCATTGCACTATCACCGAGAGATGGAAAGCGTCAAGGGAAACCGCTCATTCTCACGCCGAAACCAACATGGCAGGGGCAGCCTGGCCAGCAGGCCTAGCGCTACTCGCATAGGGTCCCGGTGACGCATTGGTTCAAACTGAAGAACCGAAGCTAAGGCGTTGGCGAAGGGGCGTGCGAAGTGACGTTTGTAATGGATTGCTGCTTTGGAACAGTTACCGCTGCGAAGCGTCAGCACGTTCAGCGAGCGCGGCAGCACTCGCCACCGCGGCACTCCCCACCCCTCCGACCAATACCATCTAGAAGACAACTCGCGCTGCCCCCCCCCCCCTCCCCCCACGCCATCGCCAGTGCGCCAGCGGACAAAAGCAGCGCCGCCAAAAGAAACGCGCCTGAAGATCCGCCAAATCAACCGACTCGGACAAAAAATCACAGCGAAGCCCCAACGTGCAAGAACAAACACGCCCGCGACGTCAGCGTGACGCGATAGCGCGTCGACGGCCCGACGACGAGCCCGGACGTGAGCCGCCGTCAGGCGAGAGGCGCGGCTCCACATCGTCGCGATCCGTCGCGCGACGCGTCAGAGTCGTTACGACGCGCAGCCGACGCCGGGCTCCGCGGGGATTAATTCATCGCTGCCAGTCGCAAGCACACCCGACCCTACGGCATTCGTAGGCTCCGAGCAGACGACGAGGGGACGCCCAGAGCAGCGATCTGCCTCAGAAAAGAATCGTTATCTGGCCCGTTCGGCCACCCTCGGGGCTGCTGCAAAAACGTTGTCTACGAGTAGTTCCGCTACTAGTATCGCTCGTGTTAAGGCAACTGAGAATAGGGATGACAAGAGCAGAGAGTTATAGTTTCGCCGAAAGCTTCACGGAAACGCAGAGTGCTCACCGAAGCTTATAGACGACTTGCGGCACGACTGAACAGCGGGCGCTGCCAAGCTTGATCATTCAGTTTTTGTTTCCTCTTATTCCGTTCGCTTCGCTTCAGCCATTGCCACAGCAAGGCAGGTTATTGTCACTTTAGGCGCTATTTCGTCCTCCCCAGCATAGGCCTTTGTGGAGCTCGCGAACGCCTGCTTCAGTGGCTTGGCACGCTCGGTGTAAGACAAGAAGAGGCCGGCAATGGCGTCTCAATTGGGCGCGTGTTTAAAGCGCGTCTATACAGGAACATGCTGCAAGCTGCCGTGCTCTTTCTCGCGAGAGCGCTATTCTGGTGGCAGCCGATCAGCGATATGGCATTGCTGGCGAAGCCGGACGAAGACTCTTCGAATGAAGATGCATATTGTTCAGCTTACACCGGGATAGATAGCGTCATAGTCGCGCGTGACGTCATGGTATAACATGACGTTACGTTGTCGCGATGACCGTCACAGTGTCGTGCTGTTGCATTGAAGCCACATATTCAGGTGAGGTCACAGTGTCGCGCAAAAGCAATGACACAGAAGATCTTGCACTCTTCGGCATCACGCGGTCAGGCTACCGACTGTTTGTGAGACGCCGTAATTTCACCCGGCGTGACATCATCGATCGAGGCTACTATATGAGCTATGGGGCCTGCGATGCCCGAATAGCTGCTAGCCCTATCGCATACCATGCGCTAAGCACAGAAAAAACAAAGCAAAAAACTTTGATGCTGTGAAATGAACAAGCCGACGATTCATTTAGCAGCGCTCAATAACAACAACGCGCACAGCAATGGATCGATGTGCAAAACCGAGGCGTCCCTAGCGGCTCCAGGTGTTCTGGGAAAACATTCTAAACGAAGATTTTAGTTTCGGTTTCTCCCCGGACCGGGTGGCCAGCGGCAAGCGGTTACATCGACTGCCGTAACGGCCCTCGACGCGGCATACCTCGCCGAAAGGTCGTCGTAGTTGAAAGCACGCATGTGTATCTGGCCCAGCAAGTATACTTACTTCATGAGCGGCCTTATGTTTCCCGTAGAATGTTCGGAAAAGAGAAAGACAAAGGTGGCAGCTAGTGGCCAAACTAAATTGGGGCGATGAAAATGAAAGAATAAGATGAGCTTAAGAACGATGGATAAAACACGGCATGGAGACATTTAGCGAAAGACCGGTGCTAATCTTCGTGCTAGCCTCTCCTCGAAGTCGTTGGTCAGAAGCCGAAGACAAGCATTCTGACAAGTCGAGTGCATAGGGACATGTGCGCCGATCGACATTGGGTTTAAAGACTTCGCTGGGAAGCGACGTTGCCTGCCTTTGCCTTGAATCAGTTACCGCCCTGATAAAGCTCCATTACTGCATCCCAGTCACACGTAGGTCAACCTCTGAAAGACTAGGTGAGATTACGCTGCGTTGAGGAGCGTGGTGCAGGTCCGCGGACTCACGCTTTGGGGCTGGCCGGGGTCCGATGGAGGAAACCAGAAACTGTGCTGTCCGTTTACAAAATGTTTCCCAGAATGCACCTGTTCCGCTAGGGGCGTCTCGGCCTTGCGTACATTGTCCATCGCGTGAAGACGTCGGACGCCGAAGGGCCCCCGAGCGTTGCGCGACGGGAGCTTCCCCGCGTTCAGCCGACGCCATGAGATTTGTGCAAGCTCTGACCAGATATTTATATACTCTTTTGAGCTTTTAAAAGTATATTTTAGGAGTACACTACTGTATCGGCGTGCTCGTGTACTTACTATCTCGTCTCGATCTGCAAATTGCACGATAGTAAAAGTTAGATGGTGCATGTATTCGTTTTTGCCGCAGATCGGCAAACCAGACAGAAACATGCAGTTTCATGCGCTGCTCGCTACGTTCCCCAGAGCAGAGTAGCGGAAGGATACTTTCAGAACTTGAATCAGATAATCAAAATTCTTGTTTCCACGCACAGAAGCTCCACGCACTGACAGCAATCATAGAAATTTTGTACTGACGGTTCGGTAGCGATAAACGAAATGCCGTACGACTCACCGACGATTTGTTCCCAATCCCGCATCGCTAGTAAAGCTAAAGTCGGTGCGCATACGCTGAGATCTATATTCCGTTTGACCCTACAATGGACCGGAGAAGATACCAAGTCATCGAAGCCCATCCAATACAGCGTGAGTGTTATCTGACCATCAGGAGCACGCAGCCAAGGGTCACGTGACACGTTCAGAGCTCCGGATTGGCTGGGATGGCTCGTAGCGTTCGGTGCGGTCCATCCTGGGGTGAAACGGAGTACGGCGACTTCTCCATCAAACGCGGACAACAGAGCAACTCGCCCTCGCACTTCGCCTGACGGCTCAACAACAGCGGGCAACCGGCGCCGCCTGTCACATGCATACAGGACAGCGCCCTTGCGTCGTACCTCGCCGTGTCACGAGTTGTTAGACACCGCTGCGCTGGACACTCTTCTTCGTCCCTGGTCCGGTTCGAAGACGTCACTCCTATTCTCGTGCGGGGATCTCGGTCGACTTCCAAGTCGGTCTGCTCGTCGGGTGTGGATTCCTTGACCTCCTGCGACTCTTGCTGCTGGAGGCGCGAGCACCGTGCAATCGCAAAGTAGCTTTGGTGTGGCTTGCCATCTCACGTGCACCACATCTTGAAGAATCCGCAGTACGTCTCGCGCAACATCGCCCTGTCAGCTGACGTTGAACTACCTAACTACCGTTAACGTTAGAGTAACTCAGTTGGGGAACTCCGGCGCGGGGGAGACCCTTCCATCTCACTACCTCTTTCCAGTCCACCTTCTGTCGTTTAAAGCGCCATCTAGGCTTTCGCTTAAAGCCAGCGTGTTCCATAGAGTACGGTGAAACGCCATCTAGAGCTGTTTTTTGGAACATACGTACTTCATAGAATCAACCTCCTTGCATAGAATACACTGCAGTTCCCATAGCAGCCATTCACCAGGAACGACGTAGCACGACGAACGACAGGGAGGCAAGCCGTGGGGGACAGGGGAAGTACTGCTCGTGCAAGCAGCGTGAGTTCATCTATGCACGTTTCCACTATTTACAGAGCGATCACAGTCCATCATGTGCTAAATCACAGTCCAGCTGGGCGCAACACACAAACACAGCAATGAATACGGCCTCGTACGCTTTGATGGTAAGGAGTATAGACTCTTTTTTAATGTTTGCGTAAAATCACAGCCCCGTGCGGGCTTTCACAGGCTCCAGCACGTGCGTGTTCGTCGCTTCAGGAAGCGGAGGGGAAAGCACGCAGCCATACGCACGAACAGTCAGACGGCACCGGCCACACGCTCTTTTTTGAAAGGTCTATTAGCGGCAGAGATGTTTCGTGGTATCATCGTTCGGTTACCTTTCGTAACGTCATTACCTTGTGAACAACAAGTACGATGGTGTTTGTAATGGGCATGGTGGAAGCCTGAAATCATAGGGTTCTCAAAGCAACACTGCCAACACCGTCAAAATTGAAGTTCTTACATTCCTCTTACTTCCGTCGATAAGACATCCTTTGCTGACGTCATAGTAAGCATTCGGCCAATTGTGGTGGGCCGACCACAGCGACACTTTCGATTGCTCACGTCGCCAATAGCCGTTGAGAGGTTGATAGTTCAGGGACAGCTCCTCCCACCTCTTTCCCCTTTACCAGAGAGGGAACGCTGGAGAAGGGGCGGCCTCCCTTTCCAACGTTCGCTCTGCTAAAACGTAAGGATAAGAGGAGGAGCATCCCTGAACTCTTAAGCCGTCACCGATAATAGTAACGTTGACAACTACAGAAGCAGGGAACAATCAGGACTCGGATTCGTCCGCAGCATATCTTTAGGAATACTTTTCAACGGCCCAAGGTAAGTGTCTGCGTTTTTATACCCCCGCTATTTGAAGGTGCACGTTCTCTGCAAGCAACGCGTTGCTCACACAGGTATGCCTGAAGTAACCTGCACGTACGCTTCAAGCAGTCAACGAAAGCACATCTGAAAGGTACCAAGTAACACAATGCTCAAACGACGTTGTTCTTGGGGAAAAAACGCCGCGGCACACCACCATAGCATCTATTACAGCGATTCGCCTTCTTAAATCAGTTTATAGCCGCCCTGCCAGTTTTGCATCGCCAAGACTAGATCATTCTCGGAAACCAGAGCCATTCTTGAGTCGCACTTATTACTTTGTATCACGGACTGGAATGCACTACCTGATCATCTTGTTGCTGACAGCAATCCCATTTCATTCAGAGACCAGTGTTCACTATTGTATAATTAGTCACCTTCATTATGTTTTTGTACAATAGCTTTTTACTTTGTTCGTGCTTTATTCTTTTCTTTATTTCGCTTTGATTGACGTCATTGGGTGCCTCCGCGATCACATTTCGCTTTTCCGTGTTTTGCTGTTCGCTTTGTTTTTTAACCTCTGTCACTTGTTTTGAATCTCCCTCATGTAATGCGTACTTCGGACGCCCTTGAATAAAATGAAATGACAATATCTTAAATTAACGAGTTTAGTTACAGGTCAAGTAATTGTCGCCGCATCGCCGCAGTGATGCTAAGAAATACGCATAGGTGATTTTGTCGTCCTAAGGTTAGACACCAGAGAAATAACAATAATATATATATTGCGCACATTTTAGTGAAAAAGCCGAGACTGAGGTATTAACAGACGAGGACCAGGAAGAGAAGGAGAACGTCTCGAACACAGCTAAACCTGGCATGTAGCTCTAAAGTTTTGAGGAGCGCTTCAGGCGAGCAAAATCGAATATTTGGCTCGCGTTTCGAACATGCACGTCAATACGCTTCCCCACTACAGTTTTTTATACTGCGTTCCATTCTTAGTGCCAGCGTAGCAGAGGCTACAAGAGCGAGCTGCGAGCTTTCAGTGTCCCCTGCCAAGCACGCGCGCTCGTGCAGTAGCGAGCATCGTTCAGGGGAACATGCTTTTGCACGTAGCTTCGGCTTCGCTATCACGTAAAGTGAAACATACGTGCTCGCGGAAGCTATGAAAGAAAGCAGAGATGAAAGGAATGTTTAATGGGACGCTGCGGCTGCAAGCTACATATTTCTTTCTTTTTTTAGTCATTTTGTTACCGCGTGTCTACAGATGCTGACAGATGCTTGTATTCGAACGGGGCACGTGCAAAATCGAACGTCACAGCGCCACGCGGATGGTGCAGCTATACTTCGTCTCACGTTAGTACGGACTATTGTTAGCCGCGCGTGCTAAAAGCGCGAGCTAATTGCTTTCAATGAAGCCTCGGCGGCTGCACGAGCGCTCGTGCAGCGAGTGCTCCCGTCGAGCGCAGTGAAGGCTAAGCCGCCCGCGCTAGCATAGCCTTCGTGGTTAGTCCATGCTAAGGTGAGACGAAGTATAGCATAACCATGGTCGCGTCTTGGGTAAGTCTTCCGGACGCGTTCGCAAGTCTTCCGGACGTGCCCCAGAGCAACGGGTCTAAGAACCCTTTATATAGGGTTGAAAAAAGAAGGAAGGAAAGGGAACCCTTCTTCACACCATCTCTCTCAACAAAAGATACGACACCGGACCTCTAACAATGGGGTCAAACCAACAAACCAAGTGACGGCACCACAAATGACACATTCACTAAAATGTTTGATATACACCAGCTCACTTCCGCCTTTACGTTCTGCTCATTATATTACTTGTTCCGTGAGCCACGACTCACAAAAGCAAACACGAAAGCGCCTAACTGCTACCGCCCATCCCTCCTTCAACTGGCACGGAAGTCACTGTTAAACATGCCATGTCAGTGCTGAAACAAACGAAAATCGACGGACATGAACTGAATGACCATCCTGCCACGACGCATCCAGTCTCTGGTAACACCGCACATTTCTTCTCATGCAAAGGAAAACCTAAAACAAAAACCACGGCACGCAACATTGCCCCGTAAGTGTCTTCTAGTCCCTCGGCTCTACAAAGAGACACACCATCGCCAACATGTTATAGGCTCTTCACAATAGTCGACGAACACTACGCGATAATAACTGGAGATTGGAGTAGATCCACTTAATATCGCGTATCGTTAATGCAGACCAGACTTGTGCCTATCTCAAATACTCTACTCAAGATACTCGTATTTCAAATACTGTTTGAAGTATCTTGGTATCTTGCAAATACTTTTGATCGGGAGTATCTGATACTGTATCTTAATTACATTTCTGAGTATCTTGTACTCATTATCTCAAATACATTTTTGACAGTCCGCTATTTTTCGAGTGTTTCGGTATGAAGTGGCGTGGGCGTGGCACGAGCAAACGTGAACATTCTTTCGAGCAACCAAATCCTGTTGCTAGCTCCGAGAAGCTAAGGTGACTTTGATTGAGCTCGATGAAAACGTCGCTTTTGTGCCGATTGTGACTCATATTTCACCCCAATGTTTGCACAACTAAGGTTTTCCCCTCGCCTTCCCAAAGGCGCCTTTTGTTTTCTAGGGTTTCCCCCAAAAATGCTCAAATAAAAGGGGTGGTTTTACGGAGGTAAAGATTGCCACACTGAGCCGCAACCCACGACAACAATGCAGACTTCATTGTTAAGAAAATAACGAATAGAAGAAAATGAGAAGTGGACACAAAAATACACTTTTTTGCTTGGATATTTAACCCTGCTACGGCAAAACGTCGAGGTTTTTTTCTTCTTTTTTTGTTAGGCCGGCACTTATTGCTCTCGCGAACAGTCCGTAACCGAGCATTGGTAAGCAGAGAACAGCACAAGAAACGAACTAAGAGCAGGATAACCTTTCAAAATGCCAACAAAGCGTTTCCAAACGCACTCAGAAACGTTGAGTGCATTTCTGTACGCAACCTACTTGAAGAAAATGCGAACAGTGCCGTGGCCGATTATGTGGGCTCTTTTTGCTATCCATTCGGTCATTTCCGTATCCCAAGTTCGTTTTCAGTGAACTCCCCATATATGGGGAACATGAATTGTAGTTAAATGATGCGTCCAAGGTGGGCCGCAGGACGTGATATTCAGCGATGTCAAAATTGCTAAAGCGACCTTTTTTTCTCTTTATTGTTCCAGAAATGTTTTGTAAGATGTTCTGCTTCCTGCTGATATCCTGCTGCAAATGCTTATAGTTGAACTGCATAAAATAGGCCCTACGAATGTTTTTTTTTTCTTTTTCTGCGTTTTGTGTGGTGGCGTGCTAATAAATCATTCTGGTAGACCAGATTTGGGCAACTACAAAATTGTGTTTGTCACTGATATCGATACAAATTACGCAATACAGAAATATCTTCAAAAAGTAATTGAATTACATTCCTAAGTATTTCTACTCTACTCAAGATACTTGAAAGTGAAAATAATTTGAATATTATTTCAAATACTTTATGAAGCAGGTATTTAGTAACTTAACTTAAATACTTGTTATCGAGTATTTTGTCCAACACTGATGCAGACACCTCCGTTTCCCCGAAAAATCACTCATAATCGACAGTTTTAGAATAGGGGTCCCCAACACTGTAGGTTGTAACGTCGCACTGCGCATGCGCAAAAATCGTCGTCGAAATAACGAAACAAAAATGCGTGTATTTGCCCAGTTCGTGCACCCCCAAACATGTCCAAATGTGCCATGCGGCGGGCTGCCCCCCTCCCCCCCCTCCTTAAAGGCCTACGACCGGACTCGAGATTCTGCAAGGCAGAAGATCCTCCTCACCATGGGGGAGAAGGAAACAGGCAGCGGTGGACAGGGTAGAAGGGGGAGAGGAGGAAGCGGTTAAAAAGTGGAAAGCGCGAGCTGGTCGTCGGTCTTTAACAGGGCTCGTATTGATCTAGACATGGCACTGTTTTATAGATATTGTAAAACCAAATCGGTTACTTCTTGCAAACGTGACAGTAAACGAACTGTTACTACAACCGGCGCGAGTATACGCGGGTGAGCTTCAAAGCGCGGACTAACTTATGCAGATCCGGACCCTTGCGAAATGCGACACCGCTTAGCTGGCGCACGCACTGCCACTCGAAGAAGGTTACGGTTACGAGGGCACTATCGAAACTAGTATCCAGCCTCTGGGCAAGAGGTTAAACTACGCTGCATAAACAACGCCGCCGACAAAACGACAAAGGCTGCGCCCATAGTAAAAGCAGCCGGCTCCAGGGAGAGAGAGAGAGAGAGCCAACCGACGATCTCCGCTTGTCCATGTAGCGAAACGGCCCAGTGCCCGCGCGCATGCAGAGATCGCCGGCGGCGCTCTTCTTTATCCAAGGCTAAGATCTCTGTCCCAGGAAGCGTGGAAACAATCGAAGAGAACATTAAAACAAAAATAATAGGGAAAGGAGAAGAAGAGAAAAGAAAAGGTCGCGAAGAACAATAGTTGTGTCGCGTGTTCGGGTAAACTCCGTTTCGGCTCACGCATGGACCGCGGCGGATGCTACTATAGCAATCGGAGCCAATCCAATGCTGGATGAGCGTCACGCGCCCTTCTGGAGGGGCACCGCGACGAGCGGGCACTCGGTCATGTGACATGTTGGCGGAGCTGGATTGGCTGGAATGGCTCGTAGCGTCCGCTGCGGTCGATCGCTAGGTAAAACGAAGTAAGGTTTAACAAAGTAGCGATCCCGACTCGTGGTACACGCGCCGTTGCAATGCCGCGGCCCAGTTTTTTTTTTTTCTATAAAGTGTTCTCTCTCACATTCACTCTTCCTCTCTTTCTTCTCCTCTCTTTTTCTCTCTCCCTCTCTTTCGGTCCGCATGTCGTCGACGGAAACCAGCTGTTTTGAGGGACTCGGCGGCTGCTGGAAGAGCGAAGAGGGGGAACGTACTACGGTAACGGCGTGTGCAGGAGCTGTATACGTGCTATCGCGGTGTGGATAAATGAAAATAAATACATCGCACTAACAAATAAGCGTAATGTAGGATCCGAGCGCGAAAGGCGCAGAGACGAGCTCTGTGTAAATAGAAGAACGTCTTCGGGACATGCCTAGTTCTGTGTACTTATAGTGTGCGAGACATGAACGCATATGCTGTACGTACAGAGGCGCGACACTGTTAGCGCGAACAAGCGATCGCCGGTTTTTTCCAGTTTTTCTCTTTGAAACCAAGGGATGTCATCCAAGCTATTATTGCTACGAAAAGAACTCGTTTAGTTCTATAATGTAAGCGATAGAATTTCGTGCTCGCTAATATTATTTAAAAGTAAAATGCGAAAATGCGCCGATGTCGCGTTCGCGCTAACAGTGTCGCGATGTGTACATATATATATATGCATAGAAAGGAAGTGTATTTTATTTTAGCTTGTCCTCACACAAAATGCCCGTACTGTACACCAGGTTCCTAAAAGGGCGAACTATTGTGTTTTTTTCAATATTACTGCCTAAAAGAATTAATAAAAAAGAGCAGAAGCCTACGCACATACATCGTTTGGAATAGCTGCTATATTGAATTTTAGGCGTAATATCAGCCGTATGCACATTTTAAAAACGAATTTATTAGAAACTGAGGAGAACAAAGCAATCAATATCAAAACGCTGTAAAATTCAGGATTCAAAAAAAAAAAAAGAATGCCAGAAGCAAGAACACTTTTTCTCAAGAAAGCCCGAGGTGGTGACAGACAGACATCACAGTAACGTATACGTTGGCCAATGACATGCTTACGTAACGCGTTACAAGT
This sequence comes from Ixodes ricinus, assembly GCA_037355805.1. Lineage (NCBI taxonomy): Eukaryota > Metazoa > Arthropoda > Arachnida > Ixodida > Ixodidae > Ixodes > Ixodes ricinus. The sequence goes on along the minus strand of JAZHYW010034410.1, from coordinate 21,205 downwards.
AACGAGTTACTTGTATCTAGTTACTATTTTCGGTAACGAGTAACGTATTTAGTTACTTTTTCAGAAAAGGAACGAGTAACGGTATTTAGTTACTTTTAAGGCCAAGTAACGAGTAACGGTATCTCGTTACTTTTGAGGAGTAACGTGTACAACACCGCTTTAACGGCCTTGTTTTTATTCTAGCCTTAGTATGTGTCTATTGCGACAAAGGCAGATGGAAAACCCGAAAAACAAATAAACAGTATGACAATACAGCAACATGTATCGCTGAACACGTCAGTCGAACAGTTCGACTGACGTGTCCAGCGATAAACGTTGCTGTACTGAACTCTACAGCTGAGAATGTCCTTCACCCAGCGAGCACAATCAGGTTCGTTAATTGAACTTTCTAGAACCGGGTACGGACCGAATGTAAACCCGGAGGTTGCAAACACGGGAAGGCACATAACCCCTTACCCGCTGTCCTCAATGAAGGCGCAGTTCCCGAAGATTCACCAGCTCTTGCTGAAGCACAACACTGCCGTTCCTTCGAGCGCGTCAGTAGAACGACGCTTCAGCGTCACCGGAAATGTATTTTCAAGGAAGCGGGAAACATAACTGATGAAAACTTCGACAGGCAGCTGCTGCTTAAGGGCAACGACTACAAAAAGAAAACAATAAACCATGAAACAAAAACAGTTGTGTATTTGGTCTTTAAAGTAACGTGAAAAGTAACTCGTTACTTTTGAGGTAACTCACGCGTTCCTTTTGAGAATCGGTAACGAGTAACGTATTTAGTTACTTTTTGAGCGAGTAACGAGTAACGGTATTTAGTTACTTTTTTGGGTAACGTGTACATGTCTGACGTTGGCGTTCGCTTTTTGAAAATTCACTTAGAAGAAACCTGACGAAAGAAATAAAATATAGATCGCGTTGATTATGGGAGGATATAAGTGAGTCAGGAGCTCCATAATAAAAGGATGCCAACAATAGTGGAATTTTTAATTAATACTATTGTTGCTACAATTACGTTTATTTTTTTCTCTCTCTCTTCTCTTCATTCTTACCTTCGAGCGTAGTAACTGCATTAAAAAAATAAATTACATGAACAAAAACGAAAATAGGCGTATCCGGGTGCACGGCTAACATGTTTCTTCTGCAGCAAAACGTCGCGAACTTCGATATTTGGACCGTGACTTGGGCTTCAATAAACAAATGTTCACGCTCCACCCCCCCCCCTCCCCCAAGCCAGGGAGAAAAAAAGTAAAACAAAAGGAGAATGGTTGATAGCATTTTACAAGACTATTCAGATAAGGTTATTGTTTCGACATACTACTCGTAATATCGCGGTAGATCCAACAGCGTCAGCTTCGTTACAGGCACTACTACGTTTAGAGTATCGGCACTGTCTTCCCGGGTTATCTTGCGAGCGCCGCCATTTTGGTACTCACCGCAGAGCGGGGACGCCATCGGCGCGATAGTTACGATTTGAAAATGCGACTTCCTCAGCTTTGGACAGTGTGACAAAGAGCTCAGACGATGTCGTTTTACTCTGCCGCAAACTGTTTCTGCCTATCTGGAGGACGAAGAGGTGTTTTCTGCCTTTTAAGCATTTCAGATAAGGCTTCAGGTTACTGGCAAAGAGGATTTGAAGCACCAAAATAGCCGAAGTGTCGATATACTCTGGAGTGTATACCTTTTTTAATGTCGTTAGCGACTTTAAGTTTTGTTTTTGAGGTCGAGGTTTTTGGGGAAAATAAAAGGGACATATCTCAGAAAACTAGGAAAAAAATATATAAAGATTGGGGAAAGGAAACACCAAAGGTCCGAGACGGAAGCGTATACAAGAGGCAATGATCGGTGAGAAAACAAAGGGACGTAAAAGCCAACGAGACTTCCTAAATTAAAAAAAATAATAATAAAAGAAGGACGCGTGAAAAGAGTCTCGGGATCAAGAGGAAGAAAAGGGGAAGCTGGAAAAGAGGAGGATGGAGAGCAAAGGAAGCCGGGAGAGTACAAGACGAGCGCCCTGCGAGACGACCACGAAGCGAAAGGCCGGGGAGGATGGCTCGGGGATGGTGGTTGGGGGAAAAGGGAAGGGCGGGTGAAAGGGTTTCCCAAATAAAATGCGGCCTCCGTATGCCAGGCCGAGACGTATCACGGATCGATGGCGAAGTGCGCGGGACGGTCGAGGAAGAAGACAGCCACCGAGTGCGCCAGCCCGCGGCGGCAACAGCACCGCCCCGGACGCTCGGGCGCCGGAGATTCGGGACACGGGAAAAACTGGGAAGGAAAAGCGTCCCGGTGGTTCGAATGTTGCAAATCGCGTTTCGGGGGAAGAGAAAGGGGGGAGGGGGAATGCTGGCTCGGGACAGCCATTCTCTAGCAGTCATTTCTTCGTCACTCGATTTTGAGTCGGCTTCCTTTGTTTCGTTTGACGTCTGTTATCGGGGATGATCCGTAGCCGAGTTGTGCTAACGCACCGCGGGTCTGACTGAACACGGGGAGCGAAAGATCGTGCTGAAGAGCCCAGGAATGCTGGGGCTCAATTTTCACCCCTGTTTATTCCATCTGGATGAGTATCGCGCCGGTGTGCAGTCGTGTATCACGACTGCCTGATGCACGTTAAAGAACCGCGGAAGCGGTCGTCCTGTGCTGGTTGAATTTTTCGTCTACACCGTAAGCTAGTATTAAGGGCAGATCCATCTTACGCTGTCTAAACGTAAACAAATTTTGACTTTAGAACGGTTTTCGGGTTTTGACGACAGTCATAAAATGCATTGCGCGTGCAGTGAAACTAGAGTCGGGAGCAACATTTTATAACAGTTCGGAAAAGAAAAAACAGAAGAAGGGTACGCCTGAACAGGGGCCGGCGTTTAAGGTGAGCGGGCGTCCATAGCTTCTTTTTCGTTGCAACAAAAAGTAATCCCCAGGTAGAGTTATTCATTACAACGAAGAAAATAGAAACTAAAGGGCAGAAGTAAAGTTTCCAATGAGCACTTCATGTGCTCAATCCGCCACAACTTTAAACTTTTTTGTTTAATTTTTATTAATGGGACAGCTTGGCGAAAACGGTAAAATGTATTCGCAAACGTCTGACGTCCTACCAACAATTTTTCATTGGTCCGCTCGCTCCTAAAACTTACTCGTTAAATCTACGATTGTTGCTTCCCATATTACTTGTAAGCACGTCGTCTTGCTTCACAAAATATACAGGTGCTGCGTGTAGTATAACTAAACTCTACAAATGGCGTCTTCCATGGCAAGAGCCTGTCGCTTCCTTATAGCGGACTGTCTCTCCTAAACGTCACGTTGCCCCTAAACGCTGGGCCAGGGGTTTATCCAGAGTTGTCAACATGCGGGAGTCGCTGCCTGGGGTTGTGTTACGGGGTGCGTGTTTGTACCAATCACTGCTCAAGGCTACAAGCGCGAGCAGCAAACTTTGCTTGTACATAAAGTGCACGAGCTTTCGTGTAGCTGATAGGAAGGTGCAGCCATCGCTCCAGTCCGTGCTAAGAATTGTGACGGGATTTAGAGTGATCTTTTTTTACCGATTTATTCCCTGCCATCACCTGCCACTAGAAGCATGCACCTTTCGACGAAAATCTTCCGCAAAGGATTTGTTTATTTTCTGCTCATGCCCTAACAGATCTGAATGTGAATGTGAGAAGGGTTGTACATACTCAATGGAACATAATCAGAGTGTTCGCGGCAGACATGACAAAATTAGGGAGCTCGTTCAACACTCCCCCCCCCCCACTCAATTATCTACGCCCGTTAAAAAACAACATAACCAAACAAAAAGAAAAAGGAAAAGAAAAAACGATTCTTGCGCCACCGAGGCCAAAGCGGCGGCTGCGGGCAACTGCCACGCCACCTGCCCCACCGGAAGCGGGGGGCGACGACCCCGTTCACAGACCGGAAGTCGGTCACCGCTAGCCACTCTACTGAGGGCGCTGCCGAGCGGCGAGGGGCTTGCGTAGAACCTACCAGGGCCGTGGGCGTCATTAGAAACGACCATCGCGGTGTCTCACCGTCGTTCATCCAGCTGGGGGGACAACGAGCGCTCTGTCCCCTGCCCTTCCCATCGCGTGGGCGCTGGGTCGGGGCGCGAGGGGGCGCCACGTTACATCGACGCTGGCTTCAGCTAATGACTCTCATCCATCAGAGAAGTCAGCAGACGCGCGTCTCTCTAGCAATCAGGCAGGGCGGCCCGGAAAGCGTGGGCGGCGCACGACGACGACGACGACAAATGTCTTTGAGGTTCGGAAGTCGCGCGACAGTTGTACAGCGTGTTGCGAGAAATCGCCGCCAGAGGACGCGCACGTCGCCTTCTTTTGTCTACGGAGTCATTTCTTACGCGTCTCGACGGAGTTACAACTGGCCGCCGACGTCTATTGATAACGAAAGAAAAAAAAAAGGACTGTGTGTCAAATAGACAATCCTATTCGTGTCCCCGTTCTTTTTGTTATGCGAAGTATTGAAATGATTCTTTCGTTCATCCATTTATTCGTAGTAATATATTAGCCCATTTATCGCGCACACATCGTGCATTTATAAGGGTAAACTACAGGGTGTTTTTTTTTCGATAGCTTTTCGGGCGTAAACAAAATTAGTGTAAATGAATTATGAACTGAATGCAATAAAATCTTTTTTTCGAAATGTGCCCTTACCATTTATAAAAAAATAAGGCCTAAAATATATTATTTTTTATGCACATTAAGGAAAACGGTAAAAATCATCTTGTTAACGCTGCTGTATACTCACAGAATGCGCAACATAACGCACAAACGCGAAATCTCCATTGAGATGGAAACCCGCATTCAGATTCAGCATATCGGAGCGTGTGTCGTACACGATATGTAAGAATAGCAGCTTTAACCAGAATTTTTTTGTTACCGTTTTTCTTCCTGTACAGTATAAAAAAATAGGCATATTTTTATGTTTACACTCATTAAATTTGAGTACGATAAATGCACCACCTAAAGACACCTTTAAAAAGAAAAGTTTAAAACCAAAAATGCATTGGTTTATTTATACCTACTTCTTTTTTACTACCGAACAACGCTGAGAAACGCTCTGTATCTAGTCACCAAATCAGCTACGCTTCCAATGTCGGCACTTCATTCTCAGATTTTCTGGCGGGCGCAGCCATTTTGGTGCTTAGTACAAGAGATCATTTGCAAAAGTCCGCGCCATCGCTTGTCCGCCATTGCTTGATTACGTACCCTGAGCTTGTATTGGACACGAGGGCAACGTCAGCCTTCGGCGTGAACTCGGATCCAATCACGCGCTTCGTATCCAAGCAATGGCGACCGCCAATGTTGCTCGATGAACTTTTGAAAGAGGTCTATTGGCGACAGGTACAATCCGAAAATGCGTCTTCCTGTGCTTTTTGAAAAAAAAGCTAAAAGGAAGCTTAGGGCCTAGGGGATATTGGTTTTCTCTGTCGGGGCTTTTCTTTACCATTTCTGAACTACCTAAAACAGTTCCTCGCGATTTTCGAGTAGGCTTCAAGCGACTAACAACAATTATTATAAACACAAAAGGCACCTTTTTTTTTCTTTTGCGCGATCCCCTGAAGGACTTTTTTGGCGATATACTACACTTCTTTGATAGTAAGAAAAATGCAGAGGGGGAGCGAATTTGCTTAGAAGGGTGAGGCGATGAATCATATACTTTTGGTTTCTGGGCTAGGTGGCGCAAGCTACCGACCTTTATAAAGGGTACGGCCACTAGCAACCATCCATCCATCGCTCAAGTGTGTTTACCTTGAAGCGAAGCTTATTTGGTAGCTCTCGGGTGAAGGCATATGACGAAATTAAAACAAACGCGTGACATCCACACTAACGCAGTCCCATATCTAAGCGAATTCAATTGATAATTGCGTGAATTAGATCCGAAAAAAAAGAACGTACAGCCTCAAACTAGAGCTTTGTCTTGCTTCGGAAATCAAAACAAATGTCCATGTCACTATACCATGCACGTTTACGTAAGCATATCGAATTACGAGCGAGGGAAACAGCGCATGCAATACTATTTCACGCAGACTTCCTCCCGGGAAAACATCATCAGTCCATTAAGAAAAGGGTCTTTAAAACGCTCACTCAGTTACACTTAAGAAATCGATAGAAACGACGGTGGTCCCACGAGAGCAGGTAAAAAAGAATACGAAAAACAAAATCGTGAGACGAGCGAAACAAGTTTTGTACGCAGACAAATTAAGGAACGATACATTTGCGGAAAATCAGGACGAACCCCTTTCGCGTGATAAATTGTCCTCCGTCACGACAACGAAGCAGACACTATTTATGAAGGGAGCCTCACGATCCGTTCCCATTTCTGTTCCAGCGAAGACCAAATTACGGAAGAATGAAAGTAAGTAATTATAAAAATGTACCCGATTTTATAATGAAAAAAATAATATAGAAATTAATTTCTTAAGCTTTACCACGCGCACGATTTCTGTCCGATACCTTGGGGAGCGAAGGAAAAGAAGTATTAAGGCTCCAAATTGAGTTCTCTTAATACGCTGTAGCTGCACCTTTAGGAGCACGAATAATAGATGAAGGGGCACGACAGACGAGCGTGAAATTGCGCTGTCTGTGTCTTGATGTTAGGTGAGCGATTCGCAGTATAAAACGAGCACATCTGTAAGGCTATTACGGTTCATTATTCGTGCTATCGGATAAAATTAAATTAATGATAACGCTATTACAAAATTGCGATTTAAGGCATATAAAAGAGATATAACAAAAGGAGAAAAAAGTCCAATCTGTAGGAATAGAGAAAAATTACTTACCCCATAAAAAAAGTGTGTACTTTTTTTTTTTTTACGAAAAACTTTGAATTGCCGCAGCATTATAGCAGGAGAGTGGGGTTTCCAATCATATTATTACTCCAAACACCAAAAGTGTACTCGTACTTGTCGGAAACAGTTGTAATATGATTACCAATTCACAGCCTAGCAGCTGCGAGTAGGATGTTTTGGCAAGTACGCCACACGCGCCCTGATGATGGAACCCGCACGAAGCCCGCACAGACAGAAAAAAAAAGTATTTTCTGAAGAAATTAATTTTTCGTTTTTAGTCGATCTCTTCTGACACCCTCAGGTGTCCAGAGTGACACATTCACAAAGAGCAATAAAAAATAACAGTTTTAAGTGAAGACCCGGAGTACAAATGGCCCGTAGTCGTTAATAAATCTATCGTTCATTATAATTCTTTCTTTCACTTCCCCAGTCGCGAAACAAGCACAATGCCCAATGAGCGTGTGGTGGAACGAGGCTTCTAAAATGCAAGCTGTCCTTTGTTTATATCTATTGCCTTTTTTACAAGGAGCCGCGAGTCACACTTGGGCCCGCGAAAAGCACGCGGCTCGTAAGCAGCGTTTTGGCCACCCCTTCCCGAGTCTGTCTAAAGACCTATTCACAGATTACCAGTTTTTTTTTTTTAATATGTTCGACTTTATCTGCTAGTTACATAAACTGTCGTACACTGTGAGACTTCCTCCTTGAGTTAGTTTCCAGGTGTAACACTAAGCACGGATGATCCGGTTAACTCTCCTGGCCGTTGTAACTGCCTGAATGGGCGTCGAGATAGCGGTATGCGCACGACTTACAGCGTGGACAACAAATGGCAGCCACAAACACACACACACACACACAAAGGAGTGCCGAACGCTGACAGATAGAGTGCCAAATCGCGTATCTGTAAATGCGCTGGTCACACACACACACACACTATACACAAAGAAAAAAAGAAACGGTGCCGTTGAAAATTGGACGCGATCTGCACACACCTACAGGCGCACAACCAACAAAACAACCGATCGGTTCGCAGTCAGTGGTAATCTCGAAGCCACTCAGCCAACACAACACGAAGACGTACCGAGCCCTCGGGCAGTAGCCGCCGACCAGAGGTAAAAGTAGAGCGACGTTGACTTGGAGATACTAAATAAACACAAAAACAAACAAAGGAAAATGAGGGTCTCGCTTGTGTCAATTTGGTCTTGGTCGTCGGTCATGCCGCGCGGTCCAGCTACACTCTGTTCGTCCCTATGAAGACAAGTGCGGTGGAACCTCGTTGGACCGATCGCACGTCTATCTTTCGCCACGTGATCATGCTTCCCGCCCCATACACACCAGCAGAAAGTGGGGTCACGTGACGAAACGGAGCCTGTTGATTGGTCGAGTGTAGCGCGTAGCTCCTTTCGCACTGTCAGCTTAGGAGTGCTTGGCAAATGATCGAACCTTACTGCTTCGTTCTGGCCAATCAGAATGAGTAAGCAAAACACGTGACAGCCTCCTGCAGGATGAGTGCACACCGACGGTGCGTTGTCACGTGGCTCGCTCCGCCCCTGTGATTGGCCCGCTGGGAATCGCGGCTTTCTGTGTTCGCCGAGTTATGGCGAGGCCAAAAAGCGGTTGACTGATTTGGGGCGCGCAAACGATGCCGGTCGGGTTTGCTCTCGTTCGCTCATTTGGTCTGGATGGAAGACGGGCGCGGTGAGCAAATAAGCGAATCCTCGGCGCTTCGACGACCGCGGTATGTGGGACGACGACCCGTCGTGTGACTGCCCCGGGTCACTCGATCGCCCGGACCGCGATGCAGAGCGGGGCTACTCACTGCCCGCAGAAATGGGGCCGCATAGGCGCTGCGAGGAATAGCCTGAGCCCCACTGCAGTTCTACTGCGACACCGGGACGAACTCCCCAGGCTAACCCATTTGTCTTCCATTCTTGTTGCTCGATCCTCTTTCTTTCTAATCACGTCGGTGACATGTTACGAAGTTAGAACCAGATAGGATGCCCTGACTCCAGTGCGAGTCTTCTGCCTTTGGAAAGCCCACTGAAAGGCAAAGCCAGATGGAAGCCGAAACCCGGTGGAAGCAGCAAGTGTGTGCTGGATACGGAGGTTCTACTCAGACTTTCTTTTTTAGCCTGTCACCTACTATAGAAATGATAATAACACATTGTTACCAAAACAAAATTTTAGATGGAGTTCTTTTTTGTGTGTGTGTGCAGAGCGGAGTACAGCGTGATTTATTTTATTGTGCATCCGATACATTCGCTTCAATATACAAGTTGAAAGAGAGAGAGAGAGAGAGGAGAAAACTTTTGAAACGGAAGGAAGCCTGGAACACTAGACACGTTGATGGACTGAACTTGGCGTAATTCTCCACCACCAAAAACGAAAAAAAAAGGTGTAGTAGAATGCTGATCACAATGATAAACCGCGAGTTGAAATTGCATGTGATGGTAAACTCTGAGACTAAGTCGTAAAAGAGTTAAAACAGTACCCAAGGCTTACCTTTATCATAATGTTCAACGTACACCGGCTCGCCTGCATTCTAAGCAATTCTTAGAGAACGTATAGCTTTACAGCTCCAGACCTCAACAGCTTACTTTTTTTTCATTTAACATGGTCTTTATTTTTATCACAGCTATCACTGTGCAAATTTTTGTTTCGCGGCGCAACATGCTGGCACGAATCATGCTTTTAAAACCTATTTCTTGCAAATAAAGCAACTCTGTTTCATTATCACATCCGGGTACTAAACTCGCTAGTGAAGCACGCGCGTCTTCGTGTAGCGCCTTCTTGCTCTAATATATCCTTCGCCATATAGGAGATTCCTGAACATGATATTACACCTACGTAGCGGCGAAAGGTCCAGGCACCGAGAAGGAACATGCTTGAAAGTTGAAACTGGCCCGGACAAGGAAACTACCCAACCTCCGCTTTGCTTCCTTGTGGCAAAGAAAGACGTCCCAAAAATATGCCAAGAAAGGATCAATCACCCATATGATCATCTTGTTGTTTCCTGGTGACAAGGCTGTAGGAAGACTCGACTATTGTATTCGTATGCAATTCATTTATTGAGTTCCCAGATAGTGCAACATGTTCTACGAAGTAAATTACCTTATCAAAAGTATGAAAAGCCGCTACAAAGGACGATTCCTTCGCGATGCAAGATGATTTTTTTTAGGGGCGAAGCTCCTTAGGGGCTGTAGCCATGTCCGTATGTCACGGCGTATGTCCGGCGTCCAGTGCTCGTGCTCGGTGCTCGTGCTCGTGCTCGTGAGCTCACGTGCTCACGAGCACGTGAGCAAGCGCTCACGTGCTCGTGTAGCGCAAAAACAAATTAAAAATAAAAGATGAAAAAAAAAAATAAAAAAGGATAAAAAAAGATGTTTGCACAGTCGACGGGATTCGAACCTGTGCGGGGAGACCCCAACGGATTTCTAGTCAATCACCTTAACCACTCGGCCACGACTGCGGGACGAGTAGGGGATTTTGAGATGTGGTAGTAACTCAAGAGCTGGGAATGTCATGGATGAAACGTTGCATGTAGCCTCTCAACGCCTATACAGGAGAGGGCGCTGCGGCCAAATGCGTATATAATCACTTTAAACTTTGCATGCATTGGCTCAACGTTTATAGACGAGAGGGCGCTGCGGTCAAATGCTCAAATCCGTATATAACCACGTTCCATACCACACATCCTCTTTCTGGCATGGATGAAAACGAACGAAAGGCTCGGCATGCTGCGGCTCAGCGTCTACGCAGACAAGCACCACCCAGAGCTTCGCCCCAATCAACACCATTCACCACGTGGGGATGTGGTCAATTTTTTTAGGCATACACTCTAATTAAAACAAGAATCAAAGAATCGCCACCTAAGAGCAGCGATGAGAAAATAATGCCAAAGATACAATCTCGAGAACACAAGCTCCAACCTTGCATAGCTCAGCCAGCAAATTCAATGATGAGCGTAGAAGTTTTGATCCTTCGTTAGTCCATACAAGACTCCTAATCTCGGGGGCGCAGATATCGTACAAAGTAACGAAAGATTTGGCTCAAACAACAAACAATGATGTCGTTTAACACCTAAGACTGTGGTGCAACAAAGAAAAAAGAAACTTATAGTCGAAGGAACAGACACAAAAGGGAACGCCTTAACGTTCCCTTCTTTGCCTGCTCCTTCGACTAAAGCTTTTCCTTCATTGCACCACACTCTCAGGTGTCAAACGACATGATTAGCAAATACTTTACTAGGAGGAATACATTCCACTCCGCTCATTTGCATTAGACAGAACGCCTACAGCGCCCCTGACGGAGTGGAGGTCCGCGCCAGCCCACGCGCATGTGCACGTGGATGTTCGCGGCGGCCGCGGCGGTGTCGTCTCCGATTCCACCTAAAGCCCCTTCATGTTTCAAAAGTAGCGCAAGGTGCGTCGATGCACGAGGCACGCGCAACGTGCAACCCTTGGGAAGATCATGGCGGCACAGCGTCGATGCACGAGCCGCGACCACTATATTCTTTTCACCTTATGATGTACCGCAAGCGCGAGCTCCTTGCTCTAGGGCACATCTCGGCGGCACAAGCTCTCGTGCGTTAAGAGCAGCTCCCAACGCTATGAGCTCGCGCTTTTAGCCTTCTCATGCGGTACAACATCAGGTGAAACGGAGTATAGAAGTGGCGCGCGGCACGTGTCTCGAGCATTTCCACAACAATAAATTTGGTATGTAGAGCAACCATCGTCATCATTATTATTTACCGCCGAGACCTCCACGACGATAGATGGCTCTCGCCCAGCCCAGAGAACCTGTCCGCGCCGAGGCCATTGTATTTGAGAGGAGTGGAATGTATTCTCCCTAGTAAAGTATTTGTGATTAGCTTCCACCAGCTCGTCTGTGCACTTATACTTCGTCTCACCTTAGCATGGACTAACCGCGAATGCTGTGCTAGCGCGAGCGGCTAGCCTTGACTGCCTTGACTGGAGCACTCGCTGCACGAGCGCTCGTGCAGCCGCCGAGGCTTCATTCGAAGCAACTATCTTGCGCTTTTAGCACGCGCGGCTAACACTATACTCCGTTTCACCTTACGTTGTACGGCAGACAAGGCTAGAAGCGCGAGCTCATAGCGTTGGGAGCTACCCTTAACGCACGAGAGCTTGTGCCGCCGAGATGTGCCCTAGAGCTCATAGCGTTGGGAGCTACTCTTAACGCTCGCGCTTGTAGCCTTTCTTGCGGTACATCATAAGGTGAAACAGAGTACAGTCCATACTATACTCTGTTTCACCTTATGATGTACCGCAGGAAAGGCTACAAGCGCGAGCTTCTTGCTCAGGGCACATCTCGGCGGCACAAGCTCTCGTGCAGTAAGGGCAGCTGCCAATGCTATGAGCTCGCGCTTCTAGCCTCCGCTGCGGTACAACATAAGGTGAAACGGAGTATAACGTGAGACGAAGTATAGAGTCTTTTAACAAACAATGAGCCGTTCTAACTGTAAGCTCGCGACTTATCGTGAAATTCTTTTCCCCACGAGTACACACGTGGGAAGAAGTATTTCACGATAGCCCATGGGCTACCAAAAGTTGGTGTGTGCAAATTGTGGTTCAAGTCCCGAAATGCTCTCATGAAAGATATTTCGCGATGGACACAGTGCAGAGAATGCGCGATCGGCTGTCGTACCGCCTTAGGCTATAAGGAAGGCAGCACTATTCCCAATCGAATAATGAACTGTACACCTCAAAAACACCACTAAATGACAACCGACGCCACTACTTCTAAACTGTCGTCAAAAGCTTGTCCCCGAGTAGAATGCGTCTTTTTTGTTTCTGTTTGAAAGAAGTTGGTGAGCGATTTAATTGTAGAACTATCCTTGACGCGGTGACTTCACCAAGCATTACCTCGAACAAAAGAGACGTTACGACAAGTCAATTTCGTCAGAAAATAATCACTCGATAACGATATCAAATGGGCATTTTTTTAATGCTCTAATTGCGATTTAGTCGGTTTAACGGCGTGAAAATCTCTGAAGGCCAGAACGCTCACGATCTCAAGTTGTGCTAGATAGAGACGTCGATATTTTTCCCGTTGCTGCAGCGCTTGATCGCTAGCGCCTTCTAAAAAGATAGAGACACGGCGGCGTGCATGAACGATTTGCCGCTAGTTATATATTGTTCGCCTAACCGGTCGCAAAATGATGAAGGAAATAACAATAACGGTACCGTGAAACATCAGAAGGTTGCGCTCGTGTGCGCGGTAGCTCCGCAATGAACCCTAAGACCGCGGTCACAAGAGACAGTGTGCATACAGATTCGAATGCGAGTCAGCGCGAGATCCGTGCTTCGAATGCCGCATGCCGATGAGTTCTAGGAGGAAACTTGGCACGCGGCCTTCGAACCACGGATATTGCAGTGACTAGTTTGTGCAATGTATAAAACCTCTATACTGTCTGGGCCGTTCCCGCCGAATTTTAAAGGTGGTCTGAGACCTCCCGCCATAGCTCTGGCGTTCGTTAAAACTAGGGCCGGGCGATTGATCGAGATTAACCTTCAAATTAATCGATTAACACTTTATTAGCGATTAATCGTTTTAACTGGTTAATCCGCTGAATTGACACCAAAGTAACAACTAACCGATTTTGTTTCTGTTACCCCAGAGATTTCTATCAACAGAGAGTTTTAGTAGGACGCTCCGATGACTCCGATAACGGTATACCTGATACTCAGCCGCCGCCTTTGTGCATTCGTGATATCGTCATCGGGGGTATCGAAGGTATCGAAGCAATCTATCAAGACACTCTTTTTAAACGCAAACAGTAATCTGCACGTTGTCGGAAAACTCGCAAATAACAACACCATATGTTTATCCTCAGCTGAAAATGCACAGTGCGGTGTTCATCGGAGGAAAAAAAGCATAAAATAAACTTGTGCTTTGCGTTTTTCTGCCTGGAAATTAACGCGACCAATTAATCTATTAATGAATCGATTAAAGTGTGCCAATTAATCGGGTTAAAAGTTTTAATCGACGCCCAGCCCTAGTGAAAACACAATATTAAGTATTCCATCGCGCAATCAGAAATGTTAGAAGTTTGGCCACTTAAGTTTTGTTGAGAAGTTATCTCCAGCGAGAGAAAAAACTAGTACGTTGTGAGTAGCCATGTCGATTTCGTGTGAAACATAATGGCGCATATTTCAGGGACACTAATAATTCTTGACAAGAAAAATAACAAAAATACACGTTGTTGGTCGGTTTTGTTTTTCGAGAAACGGGTTAGCATACGTTTTAATCAAGTCGGTTTCGTGTGCATACCAGTTTGACCCCCCCTCCGCCCTTTCCGTTTATCACAGTATGTAGAGACCATCCTCACTTTGCGGGAGACTTTAAGCACTGTCGAAGCATAGACATATATATAAAGTAAACATGTTCCGAAGATTCTTGAAGAGAGCCCGCAGATAAATATGTCATTATATAACACCGCGTTTTTTGTATGATGTATGCGCAGTGTGCCTGCGGCTTATAGCCAACCAGAATCCAGGAAGCCAGACGACGATTCCCGCCACCTTAAAGGCCGATGACCCGACACGAGATTCTGCAAGGCAGAAAATCCTCCTCTCCATGGCGGAGATGGAAACAGGCAACGGTGGACACGGTAGAAGGGAGGAGAGGAGAAAGCGGAGGAAAAGTGGAAAGCGCGAACTGGTCGCCAGTCTTTGACAGAGCAAAAACACTGCTCGGAGAAGCCGCAGCAAAAGGCAATCATTGGTGACGTATCCGTCGAAGCTAATTTGAAACAGGGATTTTCGCCATAAGCTAAATTTTGAATCTAATACCCCATTCACACGGCAGCGTAAAGGTACCTTTAGCTTAGGTCCCTTAGCTGAAGGTACCTGTAGTAAACGGCGTTCTTGATCACACGATAAATAAACGGAGCACTTTAAGTTGATGTCGATTGCATTCCAGCTTAACCGCGAGAGGAGCACGTGATAAACAATTATTCCTCGAAATCGGTTTGACGCGCAGTTTTTTTATTATTATTGTGTGTGAAATATCACATTTAAAACCTAAATATTATTTCTGTCTGCTTTTGCGGCACTTTACTTTTTCTCTAAGTGTAAGGGCGCACCTAAATGAGTCTTGCTTTAAAACGTCCGACCCGTCTGGCCACACTGGCCCTAAATCATCTGCGTTTACGAGTTTGCATTGCGAGGTGGGCGACCTTTTTATGTTTAGCAGCTCCATTTTCTTGCAAAGTTCTCACTGAAGTAGCTAAATAGTGCCCGGCAGAAACGAACCACGACGGAGTCTCACGGTTACGCCAGTCACGCGATCGAAAGGGATAGACGACGACGAAGATAAAGGGTCCTGGGCGGGAGAGTCGGGCGACTCGTCTACAACCTCGAAAAAGAGCTCGCAGTGGTCCATCGCGTTCGGGTTCGTAGCAGACATTGTTTTCCACGTGCCGCCGCTGCTACCTGCTAGCTAGAGTATGCGTTCATCGTTAATGTATTATTCCATCACATTTGTGTTCACAATCATTTCATAATTTGATACTTATATATATTCAATTTGTTATAATGCATTAAACAAGATATATTTATATATGTGTGATATTATTTTGAGTTCGTGGGTCCGAGGCTACTCCCTGTAGCTGTTAAGGGAGCTCGGCGAGCTCCGTTTAACACAGGACCTCCCTTAGCGAAAGGGACCTTTATGCGCCGTGTGATCACGATCTCCAGCTCCCTTTACTGACAGGTACCTGGGCTAAAGGTACCTTTACGCTGCCGTGTGATTTGGGTATTAGGTAATATTGAGCGAACTAACTGACATTCATTCGCTTTAGCTAGTTCACCCAGTCTAGGGTGTTCAGTATATATTGGGAAGTGCAGGAAGTTCCCGAGAAAAGAGAACCGCGTACTTTTAGAACCCGGGTAAATGTAAACTATAGGCAACGCAGAAACCTCAAACCGCGAGAACATGACGCTAGCGGTTGGGATAGAGCACGAAAGTTTGAGAACATGACGTTACCTGGATCGAAATGTAATTGAGAAAACGAAATTCCTTTATGAGCCGACGTTCAGCTAAGCCTAATATCGCCAAAACATAAAATGACATTGTAAGCGCCTGTAACATCTATTTAAAAACCCACAAAAAAACTTGCCAGCAAGGAAGAAAACAACACCCTCTTTTTTCACAAGCATCAACAATGTCAGTTCTTGTTCTGAAGCTTAGGTGGACGTCGGCTTATAGAAAAATATAGTTTTTCCTTGATTATCTTCTGTTCCGGCAGGTAACACGTCATGTTCTCAAACTTTGGCGTTCTATCCCAACTGCTAGCGTCACAATATCACTGAGTTTGAGCGTTGTGCAATGCATAGGTTATTTACCTAGGGCCGAAAAACACGTTTTTTTTTTTTCTCGGGAATTCAAAGTATCTAATTTCCGGCAATATACTAAATACGAAAAAAAAAAAGACCCATGAACAAGGCAGAAACTTTGTTGCTGCGAGAGTTGCAAAGATGACAACAACGTGGAAGAGTGCAGCCCGTTTTGATTTCATAATGAATTACAAACGTTTCAGTCGCCATTAAACCATCATCAGTAAGAGTCGGTCATGATGGTTTCGCTTTTGCCATGGACGAGAACCAGCTATGGTACGCAGTTTAAAACATTCTGCGTTACACCTTCCGGTTTCCAAATTACTGTAGCTTTTGTTGGTACCCCCGAGTGTAATCATTAGGTAAAACACATATTATCATAACCACAAATGAGTGCTCCGCAAGTTAAAAAAGAAAAATGGACTGTCTTCATAGATCATTTTAGAATAGGGCGCCCCAACACTTTGGAGTCTCTTCTTGGGGTACTCAAAGCGCTTGGGGCCTCCTCTTCTAAAACTTTCTATTACGAAATATATGTTGGTGGCTGTCCCAAAAGCATTCATTCCACCATTAGATGCATGGTCACTGCTGACGTGGGAAAAAAGTGTGCACTCGGAAACAACTCGTCTGCGGCAGTATAAGGAAAGACAGGGGAAGCGCGTTCACATGTGGTTATTAGCGAAAGCTGCCTTTATCGCCAGCTATAAAACCCAACTGTGCTGGCGTGAAATGAAACCGGTGGCAGCCCGCTGCCAGCACGCGCTCAGCCACAACAAGTGTACAGCCATTTCTGGCAGGGAATACGCGCCGCCGCCTAGTTGAGCAGGTGCAAGGTGGATATTTCGTGAGAACCCTGAAACGGGGGTATTATATAAACTCAACCCGCCGTGACAATCGAGTAAGTGCAAGGCGCTTGTGATCAGGCCATTTTCGAGCCTCAACAAGCCGACCAAAACATGAACACCAGAGGAGCACGCGCGCAATGGGCGCTCAAAATACGCGACGCCCAAATAGAACCAACAAAGGCTGGTTCGCATATTCGTGGCGTTTGCGTACAGAGCGATCGAAACGGTACAGCAACGGCAAAGTCACCGGGGTAAGTGTTCGCCGTACACAACGCGGCAAGCGATGCAAGAAATAACTTCGCGAAGCAATCCCGAGTCACGAGTGTTCCTGCGTTCTGGGTCGTTTCTGTCCTTTTGGTTGTTGTAAACGCAACCGTCGCAAATGTTGGAACTAACCTTAAAGGGGCGATGCAACGATTTTTGTACTTCGCGCAAATACCGCTTTGAACGGATCCCTGACGTTAATGACCTGTGAAACACCCGTTCGTTTTTCACCGAACGCAATCGAAGTCGCAGAAAAAAATAAAGATAAACGAGCAGCGTTCGCCCCCTCCACTCGCAGCCAGAACAAGGGGCCACGTGAGCTGGAGCCGATTATATACCGCCAATGTGTATCATAGCCTCGCGGTCGGCTTGGCAAGGCACAGGACACACGCCGAGTTCCAGAGATTGTTATGGTTCGGCTAATGTCGTCATTGCAGCGATTGGACACGGGCCACTACCCGAATGCTTGTCGAGCGATCGATTATCACAAGCCCAAATCGAGTGCCCACGCAATGCTCAGGTCCAATCCATGAGCAGCATTCAAATATCGCCACTGGAGAATACCGCTGTCCTCCAGTAACGTTATAAAATTCCGCAAAGAAGAAATTAAAAAAAAAACGCTCGCTTTTGTCCTTGAAATTACATCGCAACAAACGAGTTTCTTGGCCATTGGCGTTGCGTGCGAGTATCCTTGAGTTCCACTAGTGCCATGAAGCTCGTGTAAAGTGAAAAACATTCCAATTGAATATCGTTGCACCGCCCCTTTAAGTAAACTTACCAAAGAGCGAAAGACACTTGAGCTACTTGGTGCCTAAAATAATGGTCGCCAATCATCTGAAGATTTATCTTAAATCGCAAGAAACACTTTTCCGCCCGCCAGGAATGTTAGAACAGTCGGCGACAGACCAAAACATGAACTGTAGTAGGGTGGTGAGCTGGGCTAGTTGGTAAGCAATATACATGGTTAAGGTCAGCGAACAACGTGAGGAAACTGTAGAAGAATACAGGAAACAGGATAGACGCTGAACTCACAACTCAATATTTCATCCAGAAGAGAAGAAGAAAGAAGATTACATATAATCATACCGTCATCTATACTGATTGTGTACTGACTCTATACTGACCCTATACTGTGAGTATAGAGGAGCATATGATATAACCAACAGGCACGTGTTCATGGCACGATAACTCCAGGGCGCGGGGCAAAGATTTAACGCATCGAAGCGTTTAAAAACAAAACTTCATTTTCAGACAGAGTAACAGAACGATGGCTCACGCACTGCTCCCCCAGACCTTGTATAATATGCGCCTCGTAAATTTCTCTGGAGAGTTTTTTCTTATATCGATCTATGATAGCGGTGTTGGCCAGATTAGGAGTACATGTACAGGATTGACAGTGCAGAGGCAAGTGTCCCCCCACCGTCGACCTCATAGACAGGTTATGTTAAAGTAGCCTATCATCATTACATCTTCCTGGCCCTGCACCGCTATCATAGGTCGATACAAGGAAAAACTCTCCAGAGAAATTTACGAGGTGTATAGTATACAAGGTCTGGGGGAGCACTGCGTGAATCATCCTTCTGTTACTCTATCTGAAAAGAAAGTTTTGTATTTAAATGCTTCGATGCGCTAAAATCTTTGACACCGCGCCCTAGAGTTGCCCTGAGCACGTGCCTGTTGATTATACGTCATCGTTTCTTCTTCTTCTGGATGAAATATCGAGTTGTGAGTTGAGCGTCTATCCTGTCTCCTGTATTCTTCTACAGTTTCCTCACGTTGTTCGCTGACTTTAACCATGTATAAGACCAAAACATTAATTATCGCCTGTGCATCCTGACACCGTATAGCTAAAGCACAGGAAGGCGATTTTCGAATCGTCTACAATCGCCACTTACGTCCGCTTTGCTCTCATAACCAAAATGGCGGCGTCCACGAAAAAATACTCGCTTCTACCCCCCCCCCCCTCCAAAAAAAAAAAAAAAAGACGTTTTGCGGGTTGTTTATATGCCGCGCAAAGTAGTTCTTACAAGATTTGGTTACCGAAAAAAGAAGCGATGCTTTTGGCGTTTGAAACGTGTACGTCTTGATAAGATAATATATACCTAATCTAAATTACACACACGTATATCTCATTTCTCTACATAAAGGTACAAATTAGTAAGGCTCCGCGAGAAACCGGACTTTTTTTCCTATGTTTCTTGAGGTGAAAACGAGTACAGTCCCCACCACTGCCCGTTCCGATCTGGATGAGCATCGTACCGACGACCGGTCGCGTATCACTACCGCGTGATGCACGTTAAAAGGGTGTCTTCATAGATCGTTTCTTCCGTGCCGTAACGCTCTCCGCAACCCGCTACGAAATCCGGAACTCCGCAGTCAAGGTCAGCGGCGCGCACGCGCACTAGCGGCGTGTTCGTTGCGGAGAGCGTATACCGGAGTAAGGAAAACGGTCTACGAAAACTCCCTGAAGACCGCTATAGCAGCCCTACTGCACTGGCTCTATTTCTCACCTCGAGCGTGTAACGGTGTCGCTGGAAATCTCTGGCAGAACAAGCCACACACTGTCTGAACATCTAACGACCGATTTTGCTTTTGAATTTGTCGTAAGTTTAATTACGCGCGTGCAACGTGCACGCCAATCTCACTGTATCACATCGTGAACTGTATCAAGGATACCATGGGTGCCCGTCTTTACGAGCCAACACGGAACGCCCGGCGAGGTTGACAACCTCTCGAGCAATCAATCACAACAGCGTTTGACGAATCAAGCAATCAAGAACCGGAAACACGGGCGAAAGTGGAATGCGTGGGGATTACGCAAGCCGGAGCGTGACCGGCGGAGCACGCTACATAGCACGTGGTGGGACGATCGACGCAGGAAGCTCCCGAGCGCTCCTATAGGAACACCGGCGAGCAGTCCCGCACACATCTCATTCATCTCAGCGTAAATCGATCAGCGGGCGCTCGTAAAAAAATAAAAAAAATCAGAAGAGCGTGTGCACCTAGAGCACTAGGGCGTAGTAGCGAGCAGAAAGTCTCCCTCCTCCTCCTCGCGAACAATTTCGCCAGTTCAATAAACCGCCCGAGACGAAAAGAAATAAAAAGAAAGATCGGATTAAAGCTCGGAGGAGGGGGATTATCGTTCGTTTATCTATTATGTCTTTGGACAGCGTCGCTCATCTACTGCAGCACTCTTGCTCAAAGCGGTGCCGCAGAAATAATGTACGGCTGTGCTTAAAAATAGATGCATAAAAAAAAGAACTTGATTTTGTTCCAATTAAATGGCGTCGAGACTGATTCAAGTAGGGGCGTGTTACCAGGATCAAATTTGAGTTGAGAAGCCGTTCGCACAGTGCAACCGTGTCATCCTATTTGTAATGCGCAGGTTGGGTTACTATACCGCAGTGACGGACAACTTAAGAACCACAAGTCGTGGTGAGTTCCAATCGTGTTATTATCATTCCACAGCCAATGAGGTTGTAGCATCGGCCGATATAAACGCCGGTCAACGAATCGAAATGCAAGATGCGAGAACTTGCGTTTCTTGTGCCGTCAGTGACTAAATAAATGTCTGCTCCATTTCTATGTCATATCTAGAACGTCAACTACTAACAGAAGTGTTCCAAAAACCATCCTTTCAGAAGTAATCGAGATACAGCAGAAGCCTGTCACTTCAGTTCCGAGTATTACTGTACAGGGACCGCGTGTAACTGTAGTCGGTAACAGGTTAAGGGCCCAGCAGAGGCTCCGCCACGAGCTCGAGATTTCTGTCTTTGACAACACTTCGTCGCACGCGCAGCCGAAGCCAGTAGGAAAGAAAGGAGCGCCTGTCGGATGCGGTGTATCCACTGGGTTCGTAACGTAAACCGGACGTCAACATTTTGGTTACATTAACCGCCTCGCCTCTATAAAAACAAGATACCGCTTTTCTCCTTACTTCTTAGATCGAT
>JAZHYW010034409.1:0-24388 GCA_037355805.1 Ixodes ricinus | reverse complement strand
ACGCCGAACTTTAGTTGGAATGATTGGAAGGTAGACGCAAAGCTTCTGTCTCCACCGCCATAGCCTCCCGTATACTCACAAAGCCTGGCAGTTCGACGACGGAGTCATAGAGTGAAAGGTCGCAAATATGGAGCGCGAGGATCTGGTAGCACAGAGCACCAAAGAGCCGTTTCTCGGGGAACCTGGACGTCAGCGCACAGCTTTTGCAGCGGCGAGGACCCAAAACACACTTGTTCGCTCGGAAGGAGGGTGTTTCGGCGTGTCGCCGCAGCAGGGCGCCAGTCACATGGCTCTCCTCTCATCCGTTGTGTGCCGCTCCACCTTTTCCATTTCGGCGGCCGCTTCTCGTGACGATCTGCCAAGCTTTGTTAGTATATAGGAGGCTATGGCAATGGAGACAAAGGTTTTGCGTCTTCCCACCAATCATTCCAACCAAAGTTCGGCGTTCTGACATCCCCTCTCGTCACCTCCTCTCCCTCAGTTTATCGGCGCATTACCAAGGCACAAAGAGAAGATGTAATAATTGTACGGAAGATACCTTTGCCCAAATTCCCATACAGGATGTTCGGAGGTAAACAAAAACAAATAATGGCGGAACTTCCGGGGGACTATGCTAACTCCGGTTGGCTATAGTTTTTGCTTGTTTTTGAGGTCTCGTGGTGAGCAGCGAGTACTTCGAAAGTCTCACCGTCGAGTGCTAACTGCGGTACCTCCTAAAATTTACTTATACGGGATCGACATGCCTTCCTGATATCTAAGGTGAAAAGAAAGAGCAGTTGTTCCTCAAAGAAAATACAAATCTGCCGAAAATATATCGTGGGCGGATCTTCAGGACTACTTGTACGACTAGCCGGGAGTCGATTCTGAGATCGTCCTTCTGTGGTGACAACTCAATCTAGACGCTCTAAGCATCCCAACATACCTAAAACCACAACCGTGCGTAGCTTATTTCCTCGTTAATAGCGTGTTCAAATATCGCGACACGCCCTTTTTGGGGAGAATGTTCTTCCGAGTGAAGTGGTCGACGAAGGGCGCTTGTCGGCGAGCTGCAAGCGATGGCTTCGCCCGCGGAGAAAAAGAGGAGTCGTATCCGAATGTGTACCTATCAGACTCTCTTCGAAACGAGTTTTAATAAAATCATTCGGAATCTGCGCGTATTGTAGGGCTTTCATTGGTCAACACCAGTGATTCTCACCCATCGATGTTTCGCGGACCCCTTGTGGATCGGCGGAGATGATGGAGGACCCCGTTCATGATGGGGGAAGGGGAAAGGTATAGGTGAAATATGATAAGGATTTAATAAATGGATATAACTAAGGGCTAGTATGAAGTAGACCTCCTTATTGACATACACACGAAAAAACTCGCCCGAAAACTAAAACATTTCTTCTCCACCTGAAAAAAAAAAAAAAAAACTTTTATTGCCGGGTTTGATTGATATGAGGCAGGGCTTCGCGGACCGCATTTGAAAACCGCTGGTCCACACAATGTAGTCCACGAGAAAAAAAAGTCCACAGACGTTTTTCTATTGCCCTGAGATGAATAGGCGGTTTTGTAATATAGGACTTGTTACATGTGAGAACTAAGACATTTTAAACAATATAAGATCAAAAACGACCATTTTAACAAATGACTTCAGTACCCCTTTAAAACCTTCAAATCCCTAAACGCGTTGAACTACTTCGTGAACGGCAAGGCATCGGGGTGGGCACCTGCCCCCCCAGGCGCGGAAGATACAAGGGCGACCAAGCCGGGTCTTAATTTCAACAAACAATGTTTTCGATCTTTTTTTACGCTTTTTTCTGGCGCAATGCGAGGAGTCTCTGTGGCGCACAATTTTCTAGTGTTTTGACTTGCTTGCTTTGATATTCGAGGTTCCTTTTTCAGGTCACCATGACATTGCATTAGTACGCGCCGTAATGGCCCATCATTGCACGCAGATGGGTCAGTTCAGTCACGGCACCGCATGTTCGCGCTTGTCGCGTTGCGCCATCTGTCGGCAGCTCATCGAAGCAGGCTAGCACAGTCTGCCAATGCCGTCGTCCTGCAATCAAACAGGCTCTCGTCTCGAGATAATCGGAGTGAATCCAGTTGTGACATTTTCTTCGTGTCAATACGGATCGGAAGTTTAAAATCACGACACTGGGGGCATTTCTACAGCGTAGCTCTCATTGCTTGCTAGTGAACCAAAAGTCCTCGCACGCACACCCAAACACAAGGTAAACATAGGAGAACCGGAAGTATTTCTATATTCCTGTCATGTCGGCCGGAAGTGGCGCGCGCACTCTGCATAATAGTTTCTGTGCGACGTCAGCACAGGCGGTACAGTAACTCACACTACCGCCTGTCTGTCATTAGGCAGCACTCTTATATTACAACCCGATGACACAAAGAAAGCAGAAACAACTGTTCAAACATGCAGCAAGGCACGTGATCGCAGCGAGCCTCCACCGCGTCCTTGTCGCGCCATTAAGCCGGGGTCACCCTGCACATACATCATACAAAAACGGCTCTGCAAACACGACTCACCGCAATACCTTTGGTTCGAATGCCGCGTGCCAAGTGCTCTCCTCGAACTTGTTTCCATGCGGCATTCAAAGCACGGATCTCGCGGGGACTCGTGTTCGCATTGTATGCAGACTGTCTTTTGTGGGATGTATGCGGCGTGCGACCCCGGCTTATGTCTTGTTGGCAGCTAAAGGACATTAGTCACCAAGCTTCCAAGTACCGGGATCTATCACGGCCGCGGAGTTACAGGAACAAAACTCGAGGAGGTCTCGGCTCAAGGGGAGCAGCCAGGCGGCCTCTCCTAGGGCGTTCACAGGAAAATAAAAACAAGGAAATCTACAAGGTGTTTCCTAGTGCTATTCGAGCGTAAAACAATTTGTATAAATCAGCCAATAAACTCGGTGCCATTAAACGTTTCACAAAATTGCCTTTAAGCGGTGCCTTTATTATACGCAAACTTCATAAATGCATGTATTATAAGAAAATAAAGAATAAGACTATATTTTTTGGGCACAAAAAGGAAAACGATAAGAAAAAGAAAACGTCTAGTTTGAGCTTCTACCTACAAACGGCACACTATAAAGCAATAAAATAAAACGTGAGTTTTTTTTATATGAATGGCCGAAAGCAGATCCAGCAGATGTGAGCGTGTGTTGTAACATATTTGAGTAGCAGCGTCGACGAGGAGATTTTTACCGTTCTTTCTCTGCATAAAATCGAAGAAAAAATAAAGGTTTATTAGGCTTCAGTTTGTTTCCCCTGAAACTCACACTCATTAAATTTTAGTATGGTTAATGCACCACTTAAAGACACTTTTGTGAAAGACACCGTCCTGAAAAGTTTAAATGGACTCCGTTCGTTAATTTATTTATAATTTATCTTTTACGTTCGAAATGGGCTCAGAAGCACCCTGTGGAACGCTATACACAATGTACAGTTTATTTTATGAGGTCTGTGAGCCGTAATATGAAATAGTTCACACAAGCACTTGACTTTAGGACTTTTTTTTCTTTTTTTCTTGAGAGAACGTTTGTCGAAACAAAACATTTCACACGGGCGGTACAAAGTTACGTAATGCAAAGTTTCGAGAGTTACGATAGGACAAGAGTTACGCTATCCAAGCTTCACACCTCTAATAGATCGCTCCACATAACTTGTAACTTGTCAGACGGGTTACGGATTGACCGTAGACAGAGTTCGGGGTCAGATATGAGGGGGGGGGGGGCACACGCATGCCGCCTCGAGCTCATCAGCGTCGTCTCAGGTCGCGGTAACACTAAACGTCATTCGCAACTTTCAGCGATGGTGGTACCGCGGTGTGAGAACCGCGCACCCTATAGCTCCTGGATGATCGGCTTCATAATGAAGATGCTCGCTTACACCCCCATTACGTGGAGGTATGAGGTAAGGCTTTTATATCGCTCGTATTTCACAAAAGTAGAATCACGCGTCGCGGACCCAACCTCCTACCTGCTGCTCACCGACGATCATCCAGGTGACAGACCATTTTGATATGAACCGTAGTGCGCGGCCGCGAAAGTTGCGAATACAAAAGACATGGTGTTCACTAAAGACAGAATTGTCTGCGGACACGCGTTAATCATGTTGACAGCATGTTTGCTTCATACACATGTCTGCTTGAAGCATGTTTGCAGACAGTTTTTGTATGACCAATGTGACCCAGATCAAGACACACGTTTCAGACAATTTCTGCGGGCTGTCTTTTGTATGCTGCCTTAACAGTGGGACTGGCTTTATCAGTCGATGTTCGCGCGGAGCATCCGAACGGACCGAAGTCCCCCGCCGAGAGGGTAGGGCTGCGAGCGGAGCCCAGGGAGACGCGATTGCGTACACACACCCAGCTCGGAATTTGGGTTACGATAATGCAATGGAAATGCCGCCACCACCGCCGCCGCCGTCGCCGTCCCTCTGCCGGCCTATCTGGGTCAAGCGCACGGCGAAACTGCGATAAAGCGAACCTCGACGAACGCTGCCGCGCTTTCTGCTCTGTGACGTCAGCCGAGGGGGTCGCAGACGTCACGCAACGAGGCGGTTCTCATTGGTCGGGCCCCCGGAGTCCGGTCGTGACGTCAGCTCCGGATTGCGTGACGTCAGGCGAAGCGGCGACTCCATTGGCCAGGCCCTCGGCAGTCCAGTCGCGATGTCAGTTTCGATGAGGGAGAAGGTTGTGTCGGTGAGCGAGAGGGAAATACGTGCTCCTGACACGAAAAGCGAAAGTTGCAGTGTTTTATCGAGAGCCGTTGATGCACTGATATCCCGGTTTCGGGGTAACCGGATTATAGTAGTTGCTGCGACGTGTTTCACGAAGAAGGTCGGACCTGTGTTTGTCGGATGAAGATATCGTATCGTAAGGGGCCGACTTCGACAGTTGATGAGCCACACATGGATAAGGAGATTCCGATGTTTCATTCGGATATTATCAGATGCAACAAAGATATGATTTCGTGGTATCTTGTGTGATATTGAATTATTTCCACGTTCCCCTCTAAATCATTTTGTGGTTTACAAGCAAATTACTTTACATTACAACTTGATTGGTGCTGAAAACAAAGCGGCATCATCAGCTCATTAGAAAATAGATTATATATTTCTTAAATGAATATTTCACTTTTGCTGTGTCCTCCCAATAAGGCATGTGATAGTGAGTTATGGTACGGCACATCGCTGCGATATGTCATATAGGTCTTTAGATATTGTTTGTATCAGTCTTGTAGCCTGTTTTGCTACAAATTGCACTCACTGTCAGCAGTTAGCACCCCACGATAATGCATCGTCTGCGATGCTCTTCACTTCTCATACATCTTGTCCTTTGTACGTCGGTGCATCTGTTCGGGTGAGTCTGGGGTGCCTGCGCGTGTTTTAACTTCGATAGCACGCGTGCTATATTTTGTTGCAGATTACGGAAAGCATGACAAGTTTCTTCCACAGAGCGAGTTTGCGCCTTATCTCCAGAAATTCGCTCCGCTATATTGGAAAAAGTGGAGGGCTTTGCGGAAGAGCTTGTCCTGCTTTTCTTAACTATCAAGAGACTGTAAACTAAAGAGGCGGACTCTTTGTCACGAGCTCATCTCCCAGAAGTTTGACACACTCGTATTTTTACAAGTTGTTTAAAGTGTATTTCTTAGCCCACAATCGTACTAATCCGTCACTCGTATCTTTAAGTTCAAGTCAGCACGTCCATCATCCACGTGGTCGAGAGACAACCTAACCTAACCCAAAACCGCGGTGCGAAAGACGAGGCACCAAAGCCGACCTGTACGTGCATCGTCTAAAGTGCCACAAAGGCTCATGGAGCGCTTTTTTCACGTCGTTCAAGCAGCACCACCAAAACAACAACAACAACAAAAAAGAAACGCGTTATTTACAAGCGCAGAAAACAACCTTCTGGAGTCATCCTATAGACGCATCAAGGGGAGGAGTGCACCGTGGACGCGGCTCCTATAGGGATCGCAATCGACTTTTCCCGAAAGGAAGGGAGCCCCTTCGTGAACTACGAGTCAGACCGGGGCACAAAGCCTGGGTCGATTTCCCTTTCCTTCGTCCGGCGTCCCCAAAGTTTTACCACTACGAGACCACCACCACCGCCACCGGGGAATGTCGGTTTTCCCCACGGGCTTTCCCGCATTCATGAATACCAACGGAACACTTACTTTCGCATTGCCTTCGTCCGCCAATCCCTCCACTCACTAGAGTCCCGACTTACGATTTTTTTATGTTCTTTCCTATATTTGTTTTACCTTACGATGCACCGCGAAGGCCGCTACGACCGATCAAAGACAATCCAACGGCATTTTTATGTCCCGTGACCTTCTCAGCGCCTGATTGGCTGGAATAACTCATACCGTCCGTTGCAGTCCATCGTAAAGGTCAAACCGAGTAATAGGCCGGGCGTAAAAAAATGCAAAAAAACTTCTAAATCTGCACAAATCGCGCTCCAATATATCAACTAAACCCCCTTCCCTCCCTATTCTTGGAGTGACGCTTTGTGCATGCGAAATGCTCCCACGGTTCCCTCCCAAAAACCAACAGAACATGCATAGCATATCACCGAGAGAAAGTCGTGTACTCGGGAAAGACGGGCACTTGGACCTATTTTTGGAAAGCGTCATTACACTAAACAAACGTGTGCTCGTATATGCAGCAACACGATGCAAGCGTTACGTCGGTATGCGTCGACGTAAGGAAAGGTAGGATACGAGTTTGCTGAATTTATTAGCCTGATTGGCCGTTTTTGTACAATATTTTTTCCATGAGTAAGAAAAATGTATGCACAGACTCCGGTACTTTTTGTTCTTCTTTTGATTACATCTAGTCAATTTGATTAAATTATCTCCGCACGCCCCTTTACGTTAACCCAGAACGGGCAATCTAAAGCTCTTGCCCGCCAAAAAGAAGAAAAAAAAACAAAAACGGCAACAGTGGTTTTTAATGCTGAATCACATCACCGAAGTAATCGATTACTTACGCGCTACAAGAGGGCCCTAGTGTATAAACATATAAATACGCGCGTTCTAAGGGGGTGACTCAACGGGTAACTGAAGCCGAACAAAGAACGTCGTTGCCCCACACACCGTGCAAATTGCATTACGCGTTTTGTTGGCCCATAGGCCTCGCCGACGCGAATCGTTTGGTTTGAGACGTATTCGAGGGAACATTGGAAGCGACGTCGCACACAACCTCCCAGGGAGAGAAAGGAAAAATGAAAGTAAGATGGCGGGGGAAGAGGGCGGGGAGAGAGCAAGCCGAAGGTGTGGAAGAAAGACAGATCGTATCGCTGATCTCCCGACATCGGCAGGCGACGACGGCGACGACGACTTGGCCGGACAACTCGACGATCCGGTAGAACACGGAGGTCGGTACCCGTTCCTCCCTTTCCCGCGCGTTGGGCGGACCATTTGTCGCCCAAATGTGAACGCCATGTAAATCGCAATCCGATTAGCTTCGGAGTCGAAGAAGAGCTTGTTGTAGCGGTACCTTGCTCTGCCGAGACGCGGAGGGAAAGTAGACGATACACAAGTGGAGATAAAGCGAGTATGGGAGGGTGGCTTGGCTGCGGAACGCCTTCGCGCCGCCGAGAGCGCTCTCCGTGACAAATTCAGGCGAGCCCCCGGGGCAGCAGAAACGAGTTCTTAATGAGTATTGAGCGTGGTTTTTCCGCACTTTATTCTTGGCCTCTTTTTTTCTTCTTTCTTTTCTAACGCGTGTTGGAGAGCACAGGCTAAAAGACTGGGGCACGCAGACGACACTTGCGCGGAACTTGTTGACAAAGGTGGCGATTTATCTGAAGCCGGCCAGTGTTCGCGAAGATGAGCGTTGGGTGTGCTGGATATCGCGCAATATGTAATTGACGAAGCCGGAGGTATCGTCATGTGTCACGCATGCGGGCTTCATGGAAGCAGACCTAGTCTAACGTACTTAGTTAGGCCTATTCAATTAGCTTTCAATTGTAAGCAGAGAGTTTCTGTGAAGCGTGTCCACCTTTTGTTTTCACGTTACTCCTCCTTTTGATAGTCTCTGTTTGTTTGATGCGTTTTTTGACATAGTTGTGTGCACCAAATTGGAGATCCGTGTATATGTTTTTGGCGCGATAAGATTATTATTATTATTATTATTATTATTATTATTATTATTATTATTATTATTATTATTATTATTATTATTATTATCATTATTATTGTTGTTGTGTTTGTTGTTGTTGTTGTTGTTATTATTATTATTATTATTATCATTTTTATTACTATTATTATTATTATTATTATTATTATTATTATTATTATTATTATTATTATTATTATTATTATTATTATCGTCACTGCTGGGTCGTCACACACACCAACACGTCGACAGACTTGCCTCTCATATAATGATGAATACAAAAGGCTGGAATAATAATAATAATAATTATTATTATAAATACCCCGAGGTTGTTTCTGGACGCCGTAATTAACGCTGATTGATTGATTGATTAATTACATGTTATTATTATTTCAAGGAATACCCACGTATTGAAAGTTTGGGCTGACAGGCAGCAACGTTACATCTGTGTACACACCTATCGTAGGTATTCACAAACTTTGCTGGAAACATTTTGGATGATAATCATATATAACCTAAGCAATATAAAAGAAGATCACACCACCGTTCTTCCTCATATTCAAAAATTTATAAGTGTGCCTTCTTTTTCTTTTTTGGCTACGACCGTGACTGTTTCCAGAATTCTGGGTGTTTCGTGATCACTCATCGTCAGAAGCCCAGCCAGCTACACCAACAAAACCTAACGGATGAGGGGGCAACAAACCCCATAGACCGTTTGGCCCTCTCTCTAGTACAAGCAAACATTAAATATATACAGCACGCTGCTTCGCAAACGGTGGCAGCCTGGCTCCGATTACAAAGTGTACAGTGCGCCTCAAACTTTACGCCGCCACGGCATTTGCCGTTTCTGACAGTCCCTGCAGCGGCCGATTGAACTATCTGAAGAATGTTTGGGTTCCCGATTTCTATCCCATCCTGAGAAGGCATCCCGAACGTTTTGGTGGCAAATTTTACAGTGAGGTAGCCAACATGAGCTCAATGTTTGGGAACCTAGTGGCGGCATTAAGTTTGAGGTGCACAGTACATAGAATGACGGTGTTATGGCACAACGACATCCTCGAAACAACGAACGTTTGCACAAGCAGAAAGAACACTTTGTCGCTGGAAGAATGTCTGTGACATTCGATAATTTGGGTAAGGTAAGAATTATTTCCGCTGCAAGTCTATGCCATAAAACTAATATCTACCTTATAATTTTTTTCTCAATTCTAAAGCGTGCTATTGAAACAAAAAAAAAAAACTGTCAAAGTGTCTAGTTTGATATCAAATAGCTCCTAAATATTTTCAGGGTTAAATTTATCGCAAGTTTTTCTCCTACTTTCCTTGTAAAGCATTTGATCGTGTCGATAAAGGTCATAAAAGACCGACTGCTCTGGAAACAAAACAACGCGAGACAAGGCGCTAGCTTATTTATCGCATTTTCTAACTTTGTTAACTTCATTTTCCTCCCAGCCGTCAACGTCTTTGTTAGTCTGTCCAACCGACACCCGGGACTTCGAAAACGACTACTGCATTCGATGTTGGTGCTGCGGTTACTCTGGCGTACGTCTGACGTTTTGTATCACTTGTTGTGGGCAGATCTCAGTGTGGCAAACTGCCATGAACTGTATGAAAACACGCCTTTTGGTTGTAGTTTTCTCGTGATTTTTCTATAAAGTTTTTCTTGCCAGGAACTTCTGACAACCCAAAAGACAGGGTCTCAATCTCAGTCTACGCTAGCTTTGACAACTTCGAAAAATAAAATTACTGCATCCGCGAAAAAGAAAAATAAGTTTGACGGT
Source organism: Ixodes ricinus (assembly GCA_037355805.1). NCBI lineage: Eukaryota > Metazoa > Arthropoda > Arachnida > Ixodida > Ixodidae > Ixodes > Ixodes ricinus. The sequence continues at coordinate 14,483 of JAZHYW010034409.1, read as the reverse complement.
AACACCCCTCCGCAGCTGCGAATCTTCTGAAGCCGCGATGCCGCCGCCAAACTCGCCGAGCAGAAAACGACGTCTTCTCTACGAAACCAGCGACAGCCCGTTTATTTCGGAAAAGGGGAAGACCTACTACTTGGGCGGTCTTCGAAAAGCCACCCCAAAACCCCCCAAACGAAACTAAATATAAAGAGAAAAATAAAATAAAAACAGAAAACCGGTCGGGACATAAGCACCGGCAGCGGTTCGTCTGGTGAAACAAGCTTACCGTAGGCAAGCAACTCCCCGAGCAAACTGTCCCTCTTAGATCCACCGCTTCGCAGCGCAGCGAGTGCAAAAGTACAAATATGGCGTAGCAATTACCTCTCCGACTGGTACGCTGGGAATGCTTTTCCACATAGCTTGCTATTCTGTAGGGTTAAAGAAGGACAGTCGTTAAAACTGCTTGCTTGGTCAGTGATTTCATGACATACGTAGCCGCCTGAGAAAGGAACGAAGAAGGAGGGGGGAGGGGGGGGGGAGGTATTAGCGAGGCGCGTTATGCTGCTTTGTTTGCCCTGAGACCACATGATAAATTTTACTTTTCACAGAGCAGCGCAGACGACGCTGCTAGATTGCTATGTAACGTTTGATGATCATCCTCTTGTCCAAAGCGCGCCAAGAGGAAATAACACTCTTAACTCATTTAACTCCAGGTTTACAAAGGTAAAACAAACGAATGAAGAAATAGGTCGTGAATTTCGCCGTGTTTGCTTTCCCATATATCTGTACTTTACAAGTTTGCCTAGGGAAATAATAATGGGACAGCATCGGCTCTAAAACTGCAAAATCTCTAACCAAAACCGACACAGCGCTAGTAAATCAACTTCCCCCACCCTCTTTCTTTTTTCCAAACCCCCTAAAACTAAAAAATAAAAAATAAAAACTATTTTGCATTTGCAAACAGGACATTCGCATAAGTAGGCAGTTTAAATCCCTTCGCCTCTTCCCACCTTCTTACCGCCTGCTATAAACTGTTTATACCAAACGTCTTTGCTTACAGGCCGCGAACGTACACTACTTTACGATGCGGAGACGGGAACAAAATAGCGGGATATAAACTGCCTCCATTTGGAACACCATCCCGGAGAAACCAGAGCAGTCAACAAAACGGTACGTTATATAATAACGCTGACAAAAAAGAAAAAAAAGAAGCAAAAAGAACAAATAAACAAGCGCACCGATCTAACCGCCGGGAAAACGTTTAGCATATGGAATCCGGTCAGCGTGAACCAAACCCAACCATTGACGCAACGACGCAGCGACGCACCCTCATCCCTACAGGGCGCAGCGGGTGAAATCAGTATAGAAAGAGGGGACTATAAATCACGAACAAACGATTGAAGACGAGGAAAATGTCGATCATGCATCAGCATTGGTGTTGGAGCTGACACTGGGCGTCCGCCGCTCTAAAAGAGCTTGACCGATGCGTCTCGGATTATAGAAACACAAACCACGAGCGGGCAAAGCGAGGCTCACAACTTACTCAAGCTCAACTTGAAAACCCGGACGACTTGCGCTTATTTTGCGAGTGCTTCCGCGTGCGTCCGCCTGTCCGTGGCATCTGGAGTGAGAAAGTTTCGCGATTTATTTTGTGTTTCTGCAAGAGCTTGCCCAGAAGGTAAAAGAAACACAAACCTGCGAATATTAATAACAAAAAAACCCGTCCCCATTTGATAATACGTTCCTTCACAATCGATTTCGAACCATTGAACTTCAACAAGCGTTTTTTCAACCTAAACCTCAGCACGTCGATCGATGCGAATGTCAACCCCATTGCAACAAACTTCGCGAGCTCGCGGTGGCTTCCAGAAGAGATCACTAATTTCCCGAGCGCTGCCGAAGCTGAAAAGAACCGATGGGACCAATCAAAAAGCCTCAAAAACACAGCATCATGGCGTTCGTCATCTTGCTCTGTTCTATTGATCAGATAAAGGAATCAAGTGCGGTAAATGCACCAGGACTTGCGCCTTTGGTTGCTGTCTGAGATTGTGTATGTTAGACTTATTCGACTACGTTAAAACTTATAACCAAACTAAGTATGACACACCGGGGCAGCTGGGTCTGAGCTTCTTGGTTAATCGCTTTCAGTCATGGTTAAACTGCAAGAACGAACAAGCGACAAAGCATATGACCATTATTCGTCTGTCGGTAATTCGAGAACCCTCGGTCATGTCCAACTGTGGCGAAGAATGGCCTGGGAATCTTCTGGTAGCCCGAAAACATGTGGTCTGCTAAGATACTTGTATACCCCCAGAGCCATTACAGATAGGCTATATACGTTTAGAGTGTTGACACTCCATTCCTGATTGCCTTTTGTGCGACGCCATTGTGCTGCCTAGTGTAGAGGCATGCGTGAGTATTAAGTATGGTGCCACAAAAGCTGAGGCGGTACTGTTTTGATTTGTCGCAGTCCGTTTTAACATTTCTGGAGGACGGAAAAGCATTTCCTGCTATTTCAGATTAAGCTATTGGTAACTGGCAACAATGAGTTTAAGCAACAGGATATCTGAAGAGTCGTTGCTCTGATGTGTAGCTTATTTAGTGGCTATAGTATACCCCTGTCTAATGAGCATATTTAAATGAACATTTGGTCCGCGCTCTGGTTTGTTTATCTTCGTGTCTTTTTCCTCGTTTTATTCGTTCTTTGTATAACTATGGCATTTATGGCGAAGGCCTTCGGGCCTTTGGCGAATCAACTTAAGATCCCGACTCCGCTCCTGCTACCCGGCATGCGCTGGTTCGAAGTTTCCTTAGAAGCCTTCGGCATCAAGTCAATTTGAAAGGATTATCCTGTTTCACGAATGATTCAAAGGCATTCAGAACGCAAAAGAATTGAGAACCACTCGTCATTCTGGCCCTGTGCGTGTTTTCGGCGTGCGCTGGTTCGCCCATTCTTTACAGGAGTTCGCTCTTAGGGTTTTGAAGTTCTCGAGAAGGAAAACAAAAGGTATTAGCTTCTTCAGAGCATCCGACCTTCATTGGTCACTTTGATTATGAAATGTGATGGGAAAGGCGTATCTTAGATGAATGAGAAGGAGAGATGATGAAAGAAAAAGACAGAAGAAGAAAGAGGTTGGGCGAGTGAGTGTTCCCAAGAGAGGAGAAAGAGAATGAGCAGAAGAAGAGGTTGGGCAGTAGCGTGTTCCTACGAACGGTTAATCGAGTTTGCGCTTTTTCCTGAAGCAGAAGAGATCATATCCGTTTCTCCCTACTGCCGGACGCAGCGTGACGCACACGAGCTGATGGAACAGAACCGACAAACGGTTTTCAATAGCACTAATCATCCGGTCTTCCTATAACCCATGCAGCGCATTCCTATAACCAGCGCGCCCGCTGTCCGCGGCGCGGAGGACAGTGGGCAGGGCGCCCGCTTTCCGCGAGTGAGAACAGCGGGCAGCGCGTCCCTGCTCCTGCGCGGCGCGACATGGCTGAAAGCAGAGCGTAGAACACGTGAGGAGCGGAGCATTTCCGCTCCCCTCCTCCCCCCCCCTCCGGGCCTCCCGGCCACGCTCTGACAAGCGGACCCCAGAGGGGGAAGAGAGGGGCGGCAGAGCGCGCGCCACCTACTCCAGCACACAGGCGGGCCGGCCACGTGCTGCCGAGAGCGGCTTCCTCTGTGGGGTGGCGTTCTTTCGGAACTATGACGCGGGGCAGCCAATGGAATTTAGTCCTCAATTCGTTCCTATAGGACACGCCGGCTTCGCTCCATGGGACAGGGAATTTAGGTGACGTTTTTTTAGGAGCCCCGTTTCTTCCCGGCTTCAACGCATGATAACGCTGGTTCGCTCCATGGGACAGTTAATGCTTTCGCATTAAACACGAGGAACACCATTATGGTGCGCTTTTGACGCTGTATGATAGGTTCAATCAGCTCGTAGCATCGGCTGCGTCCAGGACTTGAGGGAGAACCAAGTATGAGTTCCCGTTATTTTCAAACGGCTCACAAGTTCGAGATACCAGTGTCCCGAATTCTCCCTGCGTTACCTCTTCAAAATCCACCAGCCGAGGTCCTCGCGGCTGTTCTATCCAGTATACGCACAGTCGCATCAATTACTCAATCCAGATCACCAAAATAAACGTTCGCTTCTTCTTCGCTGCAAACGTAAGGGCACTCGAGGCTCGAACGGGAGACACAAACGCGAGAAGAGCTTTCGTCAAATTACCGAAGCACCCAAGAGAACCCTGCAGGAACGTAGGTACACGCGTTGCATACGCTTATCCACAGCCTCCTGTATAGGGTGTTTTTACCGACGTCATTTCGTACACCTTTAGGGTTGTTATGAGCAGTCTGGCGCGTGCAGAAGGCGAGCACTCTAAAAATTCAGATCACACCCTCAAAAAGCTTATAAGTTTCATCACGCTCGATATCCAACAACAAAATGGCGGATTGACGTCATGTGAAAGACTCCCTATGCTACTATACGCTAAAGTCCTTGATAAAATTCGCGCTTACAATAACCGCCAACCTTGTTGTGGAAAAGCGCAAGACACGTGCCACGAACGTTTGCTCCGCCGCCATTCGCTTCCAAAAGCCGCTCATTTCAGTGATGGATCGCCATTTGCTTCAGGCCGCTCGAGACACGGGCCTCGTAGGGCCCGTGTCTCGGCCCTACGAACCCCGTGTATCCTGGGAAAAGTGGCACCATTCATTGTCGTGGAAATGCTCAAAACACGTGCCGCGCGCCACTTCGGGAAGAATATGGCGTCTGAAATCTAGCCCAGTGCTTGCGCTGTGCCGCCATGATCTTCCCAAGGGCTGCAGGTTGCATATGTCGTGCATCGACGCACCTTGCACCACTTTTGAAACATGAAGGATCTTTTAGAGCCGCGTGCACTTGTGCATATGACACCACTTGCAAGACAAACGCCAACACATCGAATGGCTTTACTATATGCCTGTTGGAAGCACTCGCCGAGTACTGTATCCCGAGGCCGTAGTTTACTCCTCTCCTCTAACGCTCAATCGAACGTGGCGCCCCCCCCCCGCACTTTGAAGAAACTGTGTGGCGCGCAACTTCTCGAATGGTGGCGCAGCCGCCCCCCCCCCCCCCCTCCCAATTGTATTTTGCTTCGTCTGACAGGCACAGAGTATACAGAGGCGATCGCTCATCACATCTGCATACAGGTTCGAGCTACAATCGCACTATGCTGGAAAGTAGCGCGATGCCTCTGGCTGCCATCCGAACACAAACAAATACTAACACACGAACGACAAAACTTCGCAAGATGATTTGCTGATCGGTCAGTTGCCATGGCCATCGCCATTTCGCTCCATTCAAATCTTCAAAGCTTCCAAAGGGTGTGTTCTGAACCTGTCGCGCCAAGATCGCTATGGAGCATCTTCGTACTGAACGCGCTCCTGCAAATACAGCGTCTTTGGCACTCTGCATGTAACCAACTTATACACCGTGCTTATACCACGGACTCTTACAACGATGTTGTTGGTCTTGCGTATTTCAAGAGCGTAAAATTATTTTTGTGCCGCCATGAGCACCGACGCCATGCATGGTAGGCGGTGAAAAGACCTGCGCTGCTTGTTTCGCCCGTGTGTGGATAACAAAAGCTCGGTGCCATAAAATATTTGTATGAAGCAACAAGTCACTGAGAATTCGCATTGCCTCACCGAGAATGGAAAGGTCAAGGGAAACCGCTCATTCCATGAACCAACATGGCGGGAGCTTGGCCAGCTGGCTTAGCGCTACTTTCATAGGGTCCAGTGACATTAGTTCAAACTGAAGAACCAAACTAAGGCGTTGGCGAAGGGGCATGCGAAGTGACGTTTGTAATAGATTGCTGCTTTGGAACAGTTACCGCTGCAGGCGTCAGCACGTTCAGCGAGCGCAACAACACTCGCACCATGGCCTCTGACCCCTCCGACCAATACCATCTAGAAGACAAATCCTGCGCCTGCCCCCCCCTCCCCCACGCCATCGCCATCGCCAGTGGACAAAGCAGCGCCGCCAAAAGAACCACGCCTAAAGAAAGCCAAATCGTAACCGACTCACGAAAAAACATAGCGAAGCCCCAACATGCAAGAACAAACACGCCCGCGACGTCAGCGTGACGCAATAGCGCGTCGACGGCCCGACGACGAGCCCGGACAGCCAGGCCGCCGTCAGGCAGAGGCGCGGCTCCAATATCGTCGCGATCCGTCTTGCGACGCGTCAGAGTCGTACGACGCGCAGCCGACGCCGGGCTCCGCGGGGATTAATCCATCCTTGCCAGTCGCGAGCACACCCGACCCTACGGCATTCGTAGGCCCGAGCAGACGACGGGGGACGCCCAGAGCAACGATCGCCTCAGAAAAGAATCGTTATCGGCCCGTTTGGCCACTCTGGGGACTGCTGCAACAACGTTGTCACGAGTAGTTTCGCTACTAGTATCGCTCGTGTTAAGGCAACTGAGAATAGGGATGACAAGAGCAGAGAGTTATAGTTTCGCCGAAAGCTTCACAGAACGTAGAGTGCTCTGACTCAAACTTATAGACGCTTGCAGGCGGCTGAACATGGGCGCTGCCATGTTTAATCTTCAGTTTTTGTTTCTCATTCCGTTCGCTTCACTTCATCATGCCACAGCAAGGCAGGTTATTGTCACTTTAGGCGCTATTTCGTCCTCCCCAGCATAGGCCCTTGTGGAGGCCGCGAACGCCCGCTTCAGTGGCTTGGCACCTCGGTATAAGACAAGAGAGGGCCGGCAATGGCGTCTCAATTGGACGCGTGTTTAAAGCGCGTCTATACGGAACATGTGCAAGCTGCCGGTCTTTTCTCACGAGAGCGCTATTCTGGTGGCAGCCGATCAGCGATATGGCATTGCGGTGAAGCTCGAACAAAGCACTCCTTGAAGAAGATGCATATTGTTCAGCTTACACCGGGATAGATAGCGTCATAGTCGCACGTGACGTCATGGTATAACATGACGTTACGTTGTCACGTGACGTCACAGTGTCGTGCTGTTGCGGAAGCCACATATTCAGGTGGAGGTCACAGTGTCACGTAAAAGCAATGACACAAGAAAGATCTTGCACTCTTCAGCATCGCGCGGTCAGGCCCCGACTGTTGTGAACGCCGTAACTTCACCCAGCGTGACATCACGATCGAGGCTACATATGAGCATGGACATGAAATCCCGAATAGCTGTAGCCCCATACATACCATGCGCTGAACATAGAGAAAAAACAAAGCAAAAAACTTTGATGCTGTGAAATGAACAAGCCGACGTCTCATTTTGAAGCAGCGCTCAATAACAACAACGCACACAGCAATGGATCAATGTGCAAAACCGGAGGCGCCCCTAGCGGCTCAGGTGCGTTCTGGGAAAACATTGCTAAACGAAGATTTTAGTTTCGGTTTCTCCCCGGACCGGGCGGCCAGCGGCAAGCGGACACCACGGACCCGCATAACGGCCCTCACCGCAGCATACCTCGCCGAGTCTTCGTAGCTGGCCCCGCATGTGTATCTGACCCAGCAAGTATACTTCTTTACTTCGTGACTGCATGTTTCCCGTAGAATGTTCGGAAAAGAGAAAGACAAGGTGGCAGCTAGTGGCCAAACTAAATTGGGGCGATGAAAATGAAAGAATAAGATGGCTTAAGAACGATGGATAAAACACGACATAAAGACATTGCGGAAGCCCGACGCTAATCTTGGCGCTGTCCCTCCCCGGAAGTCGTTGGTCGAAGCCGAAGACAAACATTCACAAGGAGTCGGTGCGTAGAGCAGTGTACGCCGATCGACATTGGGTTTAGCTTCTGCTGGGAAGCGACGTTGCCTGCCTTTGCCTTGAATCAGCTACCGCCTCGATAAAGCTCCACTTACTGGCATCCCATACACACGTAGGTCAACCTCTGAAGACTCAGGTGAGATACGCTGCGTTGAGGAGCGTGGTGCAGGTCCGCGGTTTCCGCTTGGGGCTGGCCGGGGTCCGATGGAGGAAACCGGAAACTAGTGCCGTCCGTTTACAAATGTTTCCCAGAATGCACCTGTTCCGCTAGGGGCGTCTCGGTTTTGGCACATTGTCCATCGCGTAAAGTACGTCGGACGCCGAAGGGCCCCCGAGAGCTGCGCTGACTGGGCGCTTCCGCCGCGTTCAGCCGACGCCACGAGATTTGTGCAAGCTCTGACCAGATATTTATATACTCTTTGAGCTTTTAAAAGTATATTTTAGGTAACTAACTACTGTATCGGCGTACTCGTATACACTATCTCGTCTAAATCACAAATGCAGCCAATAATTAAAAAATTAGATGGTGCATATATTCATTTTGCACCGGTGAAACCAAAGGCATGTTTACGCGTACTGCTCTCAATAATCCTGGCGCGGCAGCAGGAACAGGTTTGCATCCGAAGACCGACAACTGCACCATCCGCCAGAGTTCTTCACCGATAAAGCTGAATAACGATTGTCTGGGAGATAAATTAAATGTTGCACATCACCAGGATTAATCGACCCAACGTTGCTGCATCGAAGCAGGTGATACGCTGATTTATATCTGCTGGACTACGGGCTGGCCTGAATATTGCTGCCGTGCTCACTGGTTTCATCCACAAATAAGCGTGAAAATATTCAACGGTCCAGATGTGGTCGAAATAATTACGGGATATTGCCGTAGAGCCTGGATTGCTGATGGTCTGTAGCGTTTGCGCATCCAGAAGAACGCAGATACGGCATTTCATATCAAACGCGATACAGCATCCTGCGCCAGCATCTGTTTGATTGCGCCATTGCTGTTGGCGCACCATGCTGCTGACGAGCAGACAGGATAGCGTCTTATTACCGCCGCCACCTTCACGCCCACCAAACCCTGCTCATCGACGAATAATGCCGCCTCATCTTTGAAACCGACCATTCATCGTCACCACTGCCATCTCATTCTTTACTTCCATGCAGATATTTACTGTTTTTTCATCGCCGATCCGCCCATCGATAATCACGTCCTGCATTACCGCCGTCGAATGAGATCCACCATCACCAGGTTATCAAACAGATAACCTGCTGAATCATAAATGATCACCACGCCCTGCCCACTTATTGCTGAATAGTTTGTTGCACCGGGAACGACATATGCCAGGAATGCCATCAGACGCCAGTTCAACAGCAATGGCATCATCTCCTGCAGAATACACGCAGCCCGTTGGTTATCATCACCAGAACGACGGAATGACGATCACGCAGGCGTGTCAGAACATAAGAAAGGTTGCCAGGTTTTTTATCAACGGTACCGCCGTCAATAAAGATTTGTCGTCCAGATACAATCAGGTTGCACACCGTCATAAACTGTTGCCAGCAGACAAAGGTCATAAAGAATAATGGCGGTCAGCACTTTGATACAGATGCAGCAGACGCATCGTCATCAGGCCTGTACACCCATAGGTTTCCAGCATTGCTGGTCAGTGCCACGAAAGCGGAGAAAAAACATAATGTCGAATATTTGATGGTATCCGCCATGCTCTTTAAGGTCATTATGAGATGGCTTTACGCGCCTGCTCATACCATTACCGCCACCAGGAACAAAATGAGCAGCAATAAGGCCAGAAGCCCGGTAACGATAGAACGTACCAGCATCGCCAACAGCCGCAAACGGAGTCAATACTCTTCATCGTCGAGCGCATCCTGATCACAGGTTATCGGCTTGTTCAGGTAATTAACGTTGGCGACAATTTTCGATACCATGTCGACAATATTGAGCTGATATCAGGATGCCTTACCTTCTTCTTTACCGGATAAACATAGCAAGCGTTCTTCAGTCGTCACGGCGAAAGAAGATGATGAGAGAGCACTCTTCGAACTTTGAGTCATCATCGATAATATAATCGCGATAACGGCAGAACATGAATATCGCTCACCCATAGATCATCCAGCATACCTGAATACCATTTACCGTAGTAAGTAAGCCCGGCAAACGGTTTCAGAGCTGAAGGTATTTGCAGGCACACATAGTATTGAGTATCCCACCGCCGCCTGTTGTCAATGAGCAATATGTCGAGCACCATAATAATGCCAACACGCAGTCCAGTACGCGTACACCACCAGTGAGAACAATAAGCATCAACCAGCATCGAGAATGTCCCACGCTTTAACGCCAGCCCAGATCCCAGGGAAACCAGAGTCGACCGATTTCACTTTATTACTGTCATGACTGAATACCACTGATCAACGCCCTGCTGACAGGATCCATCATCCATGAGATAGTGTCATCATTGTAGTAATGAATACCTGGCTGTCTTTAAAGCAATATTGCCAGTCAGGTTTATTTTTCATTTTGCTGATTATCGCCGTTGAAATTTCGCGACGATTTCGTTTTCCAGCGACATCAACTTCATCCGGTTTTGACCTTTACGCGGCTTTCAGACGCCTCCTTATCAAAATGAAATGCAGAATAAATTAACGGTTAGTTGCGAATAAGAATATTGCCAGCATATTGCTGCTGACCTTCATCATCAATGTTGTTACCATAGCCAACATGACCAGAGAAGACGGTAATGCGCACCAGCGGAAAACGACTGAGGATACGGTATCGACATCAGCGTGGTTAGCGATAAATCAAACAATGCCAACCCATAATTCAAAGCCGAGAGCATCAGCAGCGGCACCAATATTCATTGCTGAATACGCCAGTCATTACCGCCCCCACACGCAGATGTCGCCCCATCGACGCGTAGCGGTAGAGGTTGTCGATTATCTTTATTCAGCGTCACCACCGTTGCCGCCAGGGCGTGAGCACGTCAGGTAATGCTGCCTTTGGGGAAATGTTCGACGCTGGCGACGGCGGAAGATATTGTGTTCTGCATCACAAAGAAATGAGATAGCGGCGAATAGCTGACACATTGCCGCTACGTGGCGATCGCAAACACCGATATTGCTGTTGATGCCGATATTAACGACCAAAGGTCGTGGCATCGACGCATATTACGCGATGGCATTAACCATATTACCCATGTCTTCTGACGTACCAGTTCTCCGTGAGAGAATGCCTTAGTTACACTTAACCTGTTTAACCTTTGATGGCGAGAAGAAGGGAGAACTTACATCTTCTTGATAATTAACAACGCAATAAACAAGGATATAATAAATATATTCATTGACAAACATTTACATCATTACTAAAGTATGTTTTGCTGATATTATCCAGGCATCAGCAAATAATGAAACAACTGCTGCCCCATCTTCCTTTCCACTAAGGCGAAGTTTTACAGCAGGCCATGCTGTCATTACAACAAAGACGAGGAACTGAATGACCATCCACACATAACGAAATCTTGTAATACTGCATATTTTTTGCATGAAATCCAGAACCATTTCACGGCGAATGTCAGTAAAGGCTTCGGTGAAATTCAGTTTCACAGATATCCACGTTAACATTTTAGTAATTTTCATAATAGGTCAACGAACACACGATATTACCCAGATTGAGTAGATCCATCATTGCGGTCGTCAGCATTTTATCAGATTTGAATATTCAGCACTTCATCAGAGCCAACAACACCGTTAAATCCAGTAACGCATTTATCGAGATGATTACCGCAATCATCAGCAATTTCATATTATACCACCAAATACTTTATTACCGGCGACGCTTATGTTCATGAGCGGCGTGGCGTCGACAAACGCAATGCCGCCAGATAACCATCATCACCGAGATTAAGGATCGACGGTTTCAAAGAAATTTGCTGAAACACGTATTCCCGCCTTCACCTGCTGTACACCACACCTTCCTGTTCCTGTAATTTTGCCGAGGTCTTCTGCGCGCTCAATAAAGGTATTGATGAGGTGACGTTAATTATTGCAACCACATACCACGCAAGACTTACCGTATACGCCACCACACGAAACAGCGGCATCAATGCGCCAGACTTTTTACCGGATGACCACAAAACAGAGCGTTTTTTGTTAGCTGGCACTGGATGGTTTTAACAGGCCCCAGCGGTCTGGCGTCAGCAGAGAACAGCGACATACCGACCAGATGAGAACGCCAGCAACAAGCGTTTTGATAGTTACCATCGCCGAGGAGCCATAACCGTCTGAAGGCACGCAGAACAATGTACAGATATACTTTACAACGACTATCATCAGAACGAAACCAGCAGAATTTCATAGCGGGGAAAATACGAATGAATAATGATGTTCAGCAAAATGCAGCACGTATCAAGAGATGTCCACCAGCAAACATCTTTTCTTTATTAACGAAGGCTTAAGATCGCTTCGGCGATATCCGCCGAGAGTGAACCCACACGGTTTCCAGCAATGTTTTTTTTTCAGGTTTTGCAGGGAAAGACAATGAGTTCTTAATATCGAATAACACACCAGTTCGAACAACGATATCGATAAATTTCATGGTTGCAGAAATATCTTCCGGTAATGAATTACCCGGTATATCCACTTATCAGACATCCACGCCTGCACATCAGAATGTCATCACCACGCAGCAATGGTAACCTGAATCAGCATACCGAGAATATATCGGCATCAATGACCGATGACACCGTCGAAAATCATCAGCACCGAGAATAGCTGAATAGCTGTCGTCATCAGGGTTATCGCCGCACGCGGCAACCATTGCCAGCACGAACAAACGCGCATTACGAACAAAATTTCAACATCCCACAAAATGCCAGCGGAGAACGCCTTCCTGCCATCACATCAACATCGAGATTTGCGCGCGACCTTCACGGCAGAGAAGGGAACAGCAGCAGGTGACAGCAGCAGCAGAGAGGTGTTGCACGAAAGCAGCGTCGAGCTGACCAGGCCGCCAGGTTTCACCGATATCAACAGATAAACGGCACCAGCAACAGCAAACGCAGGTGAACACCAGCACATATCCAGCAATGCGCAGCGGTTTCAAAGCGACGAACCACGCCAGATCGACCTTTGTTATCCGCGATACCGCCAGAGCATACCACCGCCCATATTGCGGCGATACCACGACCAGAACCAGTTCGGCAAGAGGTTAACTGATAATGCCACCGCGACAAAATCAATAAGAAGGTACCAGCGTTTTTGTTCGGTTCATGGAGAGGATATCAACGATGATCTGCTTATCCAGCGAAACGCAGCCCATGTTGCGGCGTAGATTTGGCGTTTTTATCCACAGCAATGATCGTCCGGCAGCCAGAAACAACCGACCAACAATAAACAAACAGATAAAAAGCGCAGAAATAGTGCTGCCATCACAACAATATCAAACTTATCCATCCACCATGACCATGGTGATAATATAGTCCGATTAACTCATATATTAATGTCACGCCTTCAGAGGGCATCGTTAATGATAAATAACAATAAGGGGACAGAGCGGATTGTCGACGACCACACCATGCACGACGCAAACAGCAGCGTCGACGTTATTAATCCTCGACTAACAGCACGTTGCCAACGCCCATGCGCCGAGGCTTCATCACTTCTTCCGCCTTCCTTTATTCAATGATGAAACCACAGCTTGAGACTGGTACGCCAGAGAAGCGATAAACGCACGCACGCCAGGTAGAGCAACGTGCCAGATAATGAGCAACGACTGCACAATGGCAAACAGCTGCACAGACCTGCTGGCGGCGGCAGGGGTGATGATTGCCAGAAGAACTCGCCAGAATACGCCCAGCTGAAACGATAAAGAATAACGGCGAATGGTCATGACGAGCATCAGCAGGCGTGGAATGCTGAATATCATTGAGCGTCAGCGTCTTCCGTCATGACGTCATCCAGCGATGATGCTGGTGACCTGACCATCCATAACAGGGCGATAATTCAGCCGTTGTCATTGTTACCACGAAATGTTGATTGCCCATGCCACGGCGTCATGATGTACATATAGCGGATGACTTTGCCGTCCACAAAGCGCGCCTGCAACAATACCAACGGTAAGTAACCATTTTTTTTTCATTGTCGTCAGCAATCAATAAAAAGATGTTCGGCGCACAACGGTTGAACAGCTGCCATTAACGACAGTTGTCACCAGCCAGATGGCTTTAAAACGACCGCATTAGGAACCGATATCGCCACCGGGTCATCAAAACGCTGCGGCACCAGACCAGCAGCATCGCCAGCAGCCAGCAACACTTTTTCATATCGACGGATGATGACCAGCAACGGCAAAGCGGTCAGATAATGCATCACCACGGCGACCAGTTGCTGGTCTGTTCGTTTTTGCACGACAGAATGGAGCATTGAAAGAACGAAAATGCGGTCGAATATTTCTTGCGTTTTATGAACGAGCACAAAATCTTGTTTTTTATAGCGTCACACAATTTTTTATCGTCTGTTTATTCATTTAAACGCGTTCGGTCATGACAAAGGCAGAATAAAAACCTGAACAACAATATTGAGCAAACAGCAGAATCTGTTATTGCTGAATATGTCAGTTTATTGAATGATCGACGCAACGAAGATATTGCTGGGTGAATTTTATGAATGACATCGTCCTTCACCCAGCGAGCACAATCAGGTTCGTTAATTGA
>JAZHYW010034408.1:0-10801 GCA_037355805.1 Ixodes ricinus | reverse complement strand
CTTCGTTTCCAGTTGCGTATTGCTCAGTTGGGCGCGCGACACGAAACTTACCCCAGTTGAGCACGCGGCACGGCCCGCACAACCAGTTGGCGCGCGACGCGAGGAAACGCACCCAGTTGAGCGCGCGACACGGAGAGTACCCTCAGCAGGCGCGCAGCACGAGGCGCACCCATTGAGCGCGCACGGCTGGTCTAATGATTGAGCTGCGCGACGCAGCACCCCAGTTAGTGCACGGCAGGCGCACAACCAGTTGGGCTCAGCAACCGCGAGCCACACCCCTGTTAGACGCCTGACGCAGGCGCTACAAACCAGCTCCAGCGCGACACGGGGAACGCACTAGTTAGACACGCAGCCTGAAGGCACACAACCAGTTGAACGCACTGACGCTGAAGCCGCCTGACTGGGCGCACGGCGAGCAGGTCGCGCGGCAGGCGCACCCCAGTTAGGCGCGCGGCAGGCACAACCAGTTGGGCGCGCGACGAGGCGCACAACCAATTAGGCGCGCAGCAGAGCGCGCAGTTAAACGCATGGCGAAGCGCACAGCCAGTTGAGCGCGCGGCGAGCGCACGGTGTCGCGCGACACGAAATGCTGCTCGGTCGAGCCGCGCGGCGAGCGCACATTCAGCGCGCGCGGCCGCAGTGCCTGACAGTTGGTAGCGCGACATTGCCATTTGAGGCGCGCGACGCAAGGCGCACGACCAGACAGACTCCTTTGACACGAAAACCGCACCTGGTTGAGCGCGCGTGCAGGCGCACAACAGACAGGCGCGTGACCTGGCGAGCGCACCCCAGTTGAGCGCGCGACACAGGCGCACAACTAGTTGAGCGCGCACGACACAGGCGCGCACCCCAGTTGAGCGCGCGCGACGAGAGCGCACCCCAGTTGAGCGCGGCGAAGGCGCGCAACCAGTTGGGCTCGACGAGCGCCACCTGTTGAGCGCGCGACATGAGGCGCACAGCAGTTGGTAGCGACCGAGCGCTGATTGAGCACGCGACGGGAAGCGCTGAATTCGACACCTGACACGAGCGCACCCCATTCAGGCCGCGCGACACGGGCGCGCAACCAGTTGAGCGCGCGACACCGAGGAGGCGCACAACCAGTTGGGCACGCGACGCGAGAGCGCACCCCAGGTGAAGCCGCGCGGCCTGAGGCGCGCAACCAGTTGAGCACGCGACACGAGAGCGCACCCGACCCGGGCGCGCATTGCGAGGTGCACAACCAGTTGAGCGCGCGACGCGAGCGCACCCCGGTTGAGCGCAGGACACAGGCACACAACCAGTTGAACTCGCGACGCCGGCGCTGGTTGAGCGCGACACGAGCACACAACCAGTTGAGCGCGCGTACGAGCGCACCCCAGTTGGCGACCTGCGACACGGGAAGCGCACAACCAGTTGAGGCGCGCGACACGAGAGCGCTTGCCCCAGTTGAGCGCGCGACACGAGAGCGCACAACCAGTTGAGCGCGCGACACGACAGCGCACCCCAGTTGAGCGCGCGACCGCGAGAGCGCACAACCAGTTGAGCACGCAGCGACACGAGGAAGCACAACCAGTTGAGCTCGCGACACGAGGCGCACTGACCGGTTGAGCGCGCGATGACGAGCGCGCACAACCATGTGCCAGCACGCGACACGAGAGCGCAGCAACCAGTGTTGAGCGCGCGACACGAGAGCGCACCGCCAGCTCGAGCGCGCGACACGAGAGCGCCTGACCGGTGGAGCGTAGCGACTACGAGAGCGCACCGCGGATTGAGCGCGCGGCACGAGCGCACAACCAGTTGAGCGCGCGACACGAGAGCGCACCACCAGTTGAGCGCGCGACGCCAGGCGCCGCCAGTTGAGCGCGCGGCACGAGGAAGCGCACCACCAGTTGAGCGCGCGACACGAGGCGCACAACCAGTTGAGCTCGCGACGAGCGCGCACAGCCAGTTGAGCTCGCGACGGAAGCGCACAGCCGGTTGAGCGCGCGACACGAGAGCGCACAACCGGTTGAGCGCGCGACACGGAGCCGCACAACCAGTCAGAACTCGCGACGCACGAGAGCGCACCCCAGTTGAGCGTGCGGCACGAGAGCGCACAGCCAGTTGACGCGCGACGCAGGCCACCGCAGTTGAGCGCGCGCACGAGACGCACGCAGTTGAAGCGCGCGACGCAGGCGCACAACCAGTTGAGCGCCTGACACGAGAGCGCACCGGTAGAGCGCGCGGCACGGCGTGCAACCAGTTGAGCGCCAGCCTGGCAGCACCCCAGTTGGTCGCGCGACCGAGACGCACAACCAGTTGAGCGCGTGACACGAGAGCGCCCCGGTTGACGCTCGCGACACGAGCGCACAACCAGCTGAACCGCCAACATGGCAGGCACCGCCAGTTGAGCGCGCGACACGAGAGCGCACAACCAGTTGAGCATCGCGACACGACGCACCCCAGTTGAGCGCAGCTGACACGAGAGCGCGCAACCAGTTCGCAGGCCGCGCGACACGAGAGCGCACCCCAGTTGAGCGCGCGGCATGTACAGGCACAACCACGAGCGCGCGACACGAGCGCACCCCAGTTGAGCGCGCGACACGACAGCGCACAACCAGTTGAGCGCGCGACACGAGAGCGCCACAACTCAGTTGAGCTGCGTCGACACCGACAGCGCAACAACCAGTTGAGCGCGCGACACGAGCGCACCCCAGTTGAACGCGCGACACGGGCGCTGCTGCATTGAGCGCGCGACACGAGACCGCACCCCAGTTGAGCGCGCGACCGAGGCGCACAACCAGTTGAGCGCGCCGACGAGACGCACCCCGATTGAGCGCGCGACGCAGGCGCACAACCGGTTGAGCTCGCGACACGAGAGCGCACCCTGTTGAGCGCGCGGCAGGCGCACAGCCAGTTGAGCGCGCGACACGAGAGCGACCAGTTGAGCGCGCACACAGCGACAGCGCGACAACCAGTTGAGCGCGCGGCAGGCGCAAGCCAGTTGAACGCGCGA
The DNA here is from genome assembly GCA_037355805.1 of Ixodes ricinus. NCBI lineage: Eukaryota > Metazoa > Arthropoda > Arachnida > Ixodida > Ixodidae > Ixodes > Ixodes ricinus. The sequence goes on along the minus strand of JAZHYW010034408.1, from coordinate 7,827 downwards.
CACGAGCACTGCCCAGTTGAGCGCGCGACACGAGAGCGCACAACCAGTTGAGCTCGCGACACGACGCACCCCAGTTGAGCGTGCGACATGAGAAGCGCACAACCAGTTGAGCTGCGCGACACGCAAGCCTACCCAGTTGACCGCGGACGCGAGAACGACCAGTTGACGCGCACACGGGCGCACCCAGTTGAGCCGACGCGACGAGCGACCCCAGTTGAGCGCGCGACACGAGCGCACTGCCAGTTGAGCGCGCGACACGAAACGCGCAGCCAGTTGAGCGCGCGACACAGGGGTGCACCCCAGACGTGAGCGCGCGACACGGGCGCACAACCAGTTGAGCACGCGACACGAGAGCGCACCCCATTTGAGCGCGCGACACGAGAGCGCACAGCCAGTTGAGCGCGCGACGCGAGCGCACCCCAGTTGAGCGCGCGACACGAGAGCACACAACCAGTTGAGCGCGCGACGCCAGAGCGCACCCCAGTTCGAGCGCGCGACACGAGAGCGCACAACCAGTTGAGCGCGCGACGCGAGAGCGCACCCCAGTTGAGCGGCGCGACACGGAGGCACCTAGTTAGCGCGCGACGAGGCGCACCCCAGTTGAGCGCTTCACGAGAGCGCACAACCAGTTGAGCGCGCGACACGAGAGCGCACACCCAGTCGAGCGCGCGACACGAGAGCGCACCCCATTTGAGCCAGCACCGCAAAATGTGTGCATCGTACCTCCGCAGACTCTCACAGACAGAACAAAATTGTGGGACTCATCGGTTCTGAAGCATTGGTGATTTTTGATTGACTGAATATGTCTTTAATAAAAAATAAAAATAAAACGGGTACGACTCTTTCTAACCAATTGTTTACTGACGTCGGAGAGATAAGGGGGCAGGGGAGTGGGCTGGGGGATTTAGGTACCGGGAAAGTTTGCAGTTGAGTGGAGCAGCGAGTCTAAGATTTCTTCACAGTGCTGCCGTGCGCCTCTCGGATATACTATAAATAGTTTACTTTTTGCTATATTTGGTCTATTCTTGACAGGCGTTTGGGCTCCGAACTATTTCGTGGCTATTTGGACGTCCCTCGCATAAGTTTAAATAGTATTCTGACGTCCATGTCTTAATGAAGAAAGCTCACCACTAAAAAGTATCAGTAAAAAACTCATCGAAGGAAAGCTCAGCGCAATTTAATCGGATGCAAATCTTTCCAGTCTTTTGACGGATACAGGAGAACCTCCGTGCAAATCTGTGATATACAAAATTAAAGAAACTTATAAAGCTAGGTCAGCTGCAATGTTTTTTTCTGGAAAAATGCACGCTACAAATATATATATATATATTTTTTCTTTTTTGCTATCAGTTTTTGTAACACGTCTTGGTTTGTCACACGCAAAAATTTCAACGACCCATTTCGGAATGTCGTTGCTTGAATTCCGAGGACATAAATCCCTGCCAACCTTACATAAAACACGCTTTGCCCGAACAAGTGGTCGGTCCGGTCGGGCCGCTCGCGCTGGACTGGTTGTTCGCTCTCGTGACGGGCGCTCTAACGACACGCGTAGCCTAATATCGCTGCATTCTCGAGTCGCGCGCGCTAACGTCGCAGCGCTCTTGAGTCGCGCGCGCTAAAGTCGCCGCGCTCTCGAGTCGCTCGCTCTAACGTCGCGGCGTTCTAGTGTCGCGCGTCTCTAACGTCGCGGCGCTCTAGTGTCGAGCGCGCTAGAGTCGTGGCGCTCTACTGTCGCCGCTCTAATGTCGGCGCTCTAATGTCGGCGCTCTAATTTCGGCGCTCTTGTGTCGTGCTGGAAATTTCACAGTGTATAGGGTAGCAGAAACGCACCTTAGAGATGAGGAGGAACCACCGTACATACGAGGCTACTCCTGGATGGGATGCAACCGGAGGGGAGGTGAACGCAGAGGCGGAGGTCTAGGCATGTCAGTTAAAGGACAAGACTGAGAAAGAGAGAAGGAAAGCTGCAGAGAACACTCAGGGCTAAAAGGTATAGAGTAACAGGTCTGAATACTCTTCTGGGGTTTGCTGACTTGAAAACAGGAAATCACTCAAAAAAGAAAAATACAAAAAAAAACTTTAATTTATATCGCGGGACATCAGAGAAATTGGTATCAATCAGGAAATAATTATCATAAGAGACATGAATTCCCACAAAAATAATCCCTGGAGAAGAAATATTTTTTCGTCATTCTTGTCCAGCTCGCTTGCATCTTTGCATTTAATTGCATTATAATCATCAATGCCCCCCTTAGAAGAGTTTTAAGGGATCACAGATACGTTCGGAAAGTTGCTAGAAGATTTTTGTGACGCCCTGGACCTAGTGTTATTTAATGAACAAGTAAAATGCGACAGGGAAAATAACGTGGAAACGAAACAACTCACACTTAACAGTAGACTGCCGTCTCATGTCCCACAGACTGTAAGACGGGTTAGGAAGTATGGGAAATATATGAGGAAGGTACAAAAAGCTTAGGGAGTGACTACAAAAGAATTAAGAGTAAATTTGGTGCATCCGAAACTTAACAACGATCTCAGGAACGAGGGGGTAAGAGAATGGACGTATGAGGATTTAGTGGGACTCTTTAAAAGAGAGTTAGAGAAGCATGAAATCAAACAAAGAGGAAAGCAAAAGCGAAGACTCAAACCAAAAAGCTGGTGGGAGAAGGAGGTCAAAGCAGCCATATTGCGGCGCCAAGAGGCATCTAGGGAGCATAGATGGGCAACTGAAAAGAGAGAAGTCATGCCAGCTGGAAAGAAATAAAAAAGATAGGAATGTGGCAAAAAGGTTTTGGGGAATACATTAAAGCGCAGGGAAGAAAGACAGAGGGTTTCCAACACTTATTGAACACACAGGAGGGGAAAAGAGTAGAGAGGGAAGAGGCACGGGAATATATTAGGCAGACAATCGAAAAGGCTTTCTCCCAGCTTGAGCAGAGGGTGACGGTGGATAGCACTGACAGCAGCAGTGTAGAGAAGGAGCAAAATTCTGTAAACAATGGAGACGACCACAACAGAATGGGACAAGGCGGAAAGTAAGGTTCCAGCATGGTACAGCGACAGGCCCAGACGATATACTTGTGAAACTCATGAAGACACTAGGAAAAACAAGCAAAGTGAAGTTACGGCATGTGATTAGTCAAATAATTATGAGAGGAGAAGTACCCAATGATTGGAAACTAAGTAAAATAAGACTAATATATAAAGCAGAGGAAACAAAGACAACGTTGAGTCATATTGCCAGGTAACGATAACTTCAGTTTTATACAGAATAGCTATGCAAATAGTAAAGCGGTGAATGGAGGAATGGACAGAATGTATGCAAATACTCGGTGAGCTCCAGAAATGTACTCCGAAGAGATAGAAGACTGTAAGATAACTTATTCGTCACCACTCAATGTATAGAAATAGCAACGAGGAACCAAACTCCTTTATGATTAGCTTATTTAAACATCAAGGGAGCGTACGATAATGTGAGCCAGAAAAAAACTCTGGGGTCAGCTGAAGGAGTATATTTTAGATAAATATTTATTTAGGTTTGTTCAGTAGGTGTACACAGACAACATGGTAGTTATAAAATGGGAAGCAGAAACTGCACAACCCGCAGCAATAAAAAAGAGGGCTCTGGCAGGGCTGTCCACTGTCACCCTCTGCTCTTGATGATATATCTCAGTGAAATCGAAAATAAAATTAGAACAGAGCAACTTAGGTTTTGATGTGAGTTATATGGAAGGATGGAGAAATGTAATTTAGGTAATACCAGGACTGATGTATGCAGATAACCTGGTACTCATGGCAGACAACCAGGATACATTACAGGAACTAGCTGGAATATGTGGAGAGGAAGGGGACACCTTGGGTATGAGTTTTAGTAGTGACAAGTCTAGAGTTATGGTAGAGGACGAAAATAGGAAACCGCCTGAGTATACAAGACATTGTAATACACCATGTAGGAAAATACAAATATATGGGAGTCTGGCTCATTGAGGTAGGAAAATATCTGGGGAACATGAGGAAAGTATAATTAGAAAAGGGAACTAAATTAATATATTATGAAGCTCAAGGCACACTGGAACTATAACATATATGAAGTAGTCAGGGGTATATGTAAAGGAGTGATGGTGCCAGGACTGTCGCTTGGAATTTGAACAGGGGTTCACCGAAATGTATGATACGCGGTGGGCACGCAAGCTATTAAAGTATTTATACATGGAAAGTCTAAGCACAAAATGGACAAACCAAACTCGAAAGCATACATTTAAATACCTACACACTAGCGATGGAGCTGAGCAGACTACTTCAGAGGAAAGGGGAGCGAAAGGGACAGAAAAAAAAATGTGGGTGGATTTAGAAGATGCAAGAAACATCATCTCTAACAATGTACAGGTCACAAAAACAGGACATGAGAAAAAATGTGTTTGACAATTCACTGGGAAGTTTTTACTGTTTGAGGCGAGAACGGGAGTTTTGAGGACCAGGACGTATAGCGCTAAAATTTCGGGAGACAGACACATTATGTGCCGCCTGCCAAAATGAGCACGAGACACTGGATCACTTGGTTTTGAAGTGCACGGAGCTTCGCCCTGCCCTCTTTGAAGGGTGAATGAATTTGGCCGAGGCCCTGGGTTTTGCTGACGACGACGGAAGCATGGAAGAGAAAAGGATTACAGTCGCAACGAGGCGATTAGGAAATCGGTGGAAACTATCTAGGGAAAATTTAATGATGCACAACTAACTAGTACAGTTGCGGACAGGCGGGACAGAAGAAAATTGGGACTCCCTCCCACGTGGCTCCGGCCCAAAGTCTGAACCCTGTCTCCCAGTGGGCCCTGTGCTGAGGAAACGCCGACATAGTTGACCAGATAAAAAATATTTGGTGGCTCCCCGTCCGGGGGGAAGAGGCGGGGGAAGGAGTAATGTTTTTAGTTTTTTTTGCCCGACCCCCCAAATGTCATCCTGGTGATATTCCACACTGCCGGGTGATAGGTAGGGGGAGAAAATTGGTCTGAGAATGGCGGGAGGAATCATATGTTTGTGTTTATAGACTTAAGCTAGGTGGCGCAAGCTACCGCGTTCTACAAAGGGTATACCTAGTGAAATAAGTCATTTGTATGAGAAATTTCTCGTGTCCAATAAACACATATGAATCATACAAGATATATAAGAACATATGAGAACAATATAAGAACCATATAAGAACTATATAAGAACTATATAATATATATAAGAACCATATAAGAAGCGTATAAGAAACTTCTCAGAAGTTTCTTATCTACGTATTGTATTTTCTTATATATCTTATATAGTTTTTATATGGTTCTTATCTGGTTCTCATATGTTCTTATATATCTTGTATGATTCATATGTGTTTATTGGACACAGAAATTTCTCATACAAATAAGAATTTTCAATAGGGTAGCCATTAACATCTATCTATTCATCCATTAATCCAGCCGCGACGTGACGTCATCATGGCAGAGGTCGGCATTTTAGGTCGCCCTCACTCACCCTGCACAGCCAGCTTAAGCCCCTCACTCACCCTCACAGCTACACTCACCTTCAGCCCCTCACTCACCCTCATACTCACAGTCACGCTCACCTTCAGCCCTTCACCCACCCTCACTGAGCCTCACGCCCTCACGCACTCATGGCCGTCACGCCTCTTAGGCACTCACCGCCCTTACGGCCCTCACGCACTCATTGCCCTCACGCCCCTCACCGCCCTCACGCACTCATACCCCTCCCGCCCCTCATGGCCCTTACGCACTCACCGCCCTCGTGGCCCTCACGCACTCATACCCCTCTCACATCCCTCACGCACTCACGCCCTCACCGCCCTCACGCGCTCCTACCCCTCACGCCCCTCGCGCACTGATGGCCCTCACTCTCCTCACGCACTCACCGCCCTGCACGCACTTATACCCCTGACGACCCCTCACGCACTCATGGCCCTCACGCCCCTCACGCTCTCACCGCCCTCACGGCCCTCACGGCCCTCACGCACTCACGGACTCGTGCCCTCACGCCCCTCACCCCACTCACGCACTCACCGCCCTCATGCACTTATGGCCCTCACGCCCGTCACGCACTCACCGCCCTCATGCCCCTCACACACTCATGGCCCTCACGCCCCTCATGCACTCACCGCCCTCATAGCCCTCAGGCACACACAGCCCTCACAGCCCTCACGGCCAACACTAAGCGTCACATTCATGAATTTTCCTGGTTCAGAAACACTCACCCTCACCTCACCTGTGAAGGTGAGGGTGAGTGAGGGCCCTCATGAGTGAGGTTTGCCAAGGTATGCACCATGGTGCTGCGATTAGTGGTACAACTTGCGGAATCAACCGCAGCTCCACCGCGGCGTGACGTCACGGGGTGCTGCGGTTCGCATCGCCCAGTGTTCCATGACTAAAAACTTACCCGCTGCCACCCGCTAAAGGTTAGATTGTCGCATATTCAGAATAGGCTTTAGTGGAGCTACGCGGCTTGACTTTGACGTAATATTTCGGCTGTGATCATATTTCGTGCCACTAAAGCGATAACAGTCATTTATTTCTGTTTCGTTGTCGACCGGAGTTGCACTTTAAGGCTCGTTCACACAGTTGTGTTTGACTGCGTTTGACTTGGTTAAGACTGCTTGCGTCGAGCTGTTGCTATGGCGACCTTTACGACGAGCCAATGGGAGGCGCTGCGCTGCACAACGCAACGCAGCGCAACGCGGTCGACGCATATATGTGAACCAGATTTTATACTTCCAGCCATGCTCTCAGCAAAAGTTTAGCTCGCACGAACAGCTAACACACCTTACAGGCTGAAGATGAACGTTTGTTTCGACTCTAGCACGGAGCCACGAAGTCGACATAGAAATTGTCACTAAACTGTTGCATATGTAAGCGACGTATTGACCATCAAGATATTTCGGATTTCGTGTTCTAATCCAATCGCCTGTAGGGCAATGGTTTCACATCTGAGTCGGATTGAAAGAGCTAGTGACTACGTTACATTCCAGTTTTCCGAGCTGACAGAAATCTGACAAGGATGAAGCTACTCAATTAATTAATAATGATTTAAAAGCTGTCAATCGCATCTTAATGCTCTAGCAGCAGTCATCGATGTGACCCTTCTGATACAGTATACATTGGTCTGCAAAGAAATACGAGTAGCCCCCATTCAAGCATTCCTAGAATATGAACAAAATGGCATCCGTTACAGCAAAATCCTCAACCCCCTCCCCCCACACCTCTACCCCGGCTAAACAGGTAGAAAATTAATAAAAAAAACGAAACAAGAAAACGTTTAAAAAGAAGTACCTCTATAGTGTAGTTTGCTTTCATAATTTCAGTCTTTTCTTTTTTTATTACGGGCATGGCAGAAGCGAGAGTGCGGGACCACTTCCGCTTATCCTTCGTTAGGGCCATTTCACCTATTCATAACGCTGAAAAGGACTCCTTTGTCTTCGTCGCGTTGGCGTCCACCTCGTTAAAAATGGACGCTGTATTTTGATTTTCGAAGAGAGTCTGATGTGAACACCGAAAAATACAACTCGCAACCCAAAAAGAAAAAAAAAATGGCGAGCGATAAACAGAGAGACAAAGACAAGAAAACAGTCGTGTTCATGCGCACCTGTCCGTCGTTCAGGCGAAAATGTCCTCCCCACGATTCCTCGAACGTCGTTTCATTGATTATCATTATAACAAAATACTGACGTTTAATCGGTCTCTTTTTTAGCGACTGGAGATGGTTTCTTCAGTTCGACAGGCGAAGCTCAATACCGCCGGGTTTAGAAGACCAGGGACATGCTCACTTGAAGGTCATGCTTCTAAA
>JAZHYW010034407.1:0-16943 GCA_037355805.1 Ixodes ricinus | reverse complement strand
GTTTGTGGCTTTAAGGGAGAGTCAGGTCTTTCTTGCACTATGGGGAACATACCTTCATGTAACGTTGAATAACGGCTTTGACTGAAATGTGCATATTTCTGTGGAAAGGTACCAAAAGATATTCATGAGCAACATATTTTCTTTATATCACATGTTCACTTGAAATTTATTTTTAACTTGAGTTAATACAGTTTGTTTGACTGTTTCTTTAATGCGATGTATTCAAAATAAAATAAATAAATAGTTAAAGTATACTTATACACATCAAAATTAATTAGCTTGATTAGAAGACGTTTACAAAATATTCACAATATTTTGTGATGTTTTTATTATTACGTTACATATCTTCACAATCAGTACTCATGTGAGAAAATGTGGACACAAATATTATACTTCAGAATTTTCCACCAGATGGAGCAGGTCAAGCGTAAGCTTTGAACGCCGTTATTTCTGCTTTATATATTTGAAGCGCGGAGCGCAACTGGGTGCCGCCCACTCCATGAGATCTGTAGCGCCCCCGGCCACTGCTCTTTCTTCGTGGTTCTGGCGTGTTACTCTGGCCAGCGCCGCGCTCCTTCACTCTAAAAAAGCCCGTGCGTCTAGTTTCTCGCACAGCACTCGGACAGCCAATCACAGCAACTTACGGAGGCAGCTCAGCGAATGACCATGCCGAAACATGTTTTGTCCAAAACACGCAGTCTGAGTTGTGACATTAAGCAATGCAAAACGTCACGCTTGCATTGCTTAATGTCACAAGTCAGACTGCGTTTTTTGGTCACAAACATATGTTTCGGCATCGTCATTCGCGGAGCTGCCTCTGTAAGTTCCGGGGAATGGGTCTCCGAGTGTTGAGCGGGAAATCAGACGCACGGGCTTTTTTTAGAGTTTTGCGCACAGTCGGCCGAAGGGATGTGGCAGGCATGTAGCCGGGGGGTGGGGGGGGGGTCCCATGGGTCTCGGGCCCCCCCTCCCCCCCCCGAAATCTTAAATTTTGCTGGGACCTCCTCTCCCCCTCCCCCTCACACAGCATTTTGTCATGGGCGGGCCCCCCCCCCCCCCCCCCCCCCCGAAACAAAATCCTGGCTACGTGCCTGGGATGTGGTATCATGTGTAGCGAAATTCAATGACAGCAGAGAAGCGCGGTCGTTCGCTTCTCCGGATTCCTCCGAAAACGTTGAGATTTCTTCAGTTTAGACCGCAGTCTCAACCCAAGACGACGTCCCTCGTTTGTTAAAGGGAAACTGGAGAAGCGGTTCCGTATTTGAGAAAAAACACTTCAATGGCCTTCAATTTACCTCCAGGATCAGGAATATCGAGAGTTATTTTTCAATTTGGCGCACGGAGCCTTCAGAAATTAATTTTTTAAAGTACCGCCAAAGCCCCTCCTTCCCGGGGCGTGACGTCACAAAAGGAGTTTTCGGAATCTCTGCTCTCGCGCATCTTCAGCGCCTGCCAAAGCTATGCACGCGCACTCTTGCTCTTTTCAAAGGAAAGGTCAGAAAGAGACGTCACGACTGCCGTCATTGCGGAGAAAATATACCTGGCAAGCTTGCACATTGCACGCGCTGCCCACACGAGCGACACGAGCTTGGCGGCCCAAAAGATCCTAGTATGACGTCACGACTGGTCGGAGGTTTTCGCGTTTTCTCGCTTTTAGTTGCATCTTCGGGAAAACGAATGTGATATTCCAGATTCACGGGATAAAAATACCGGAATTCACATCTGACTCGTTTTTTTCAAGAAGTGTTTCAGCTTCAAACCAAAAATCCTCCCTCCTTGCTCCTTACCTTGTACTCCCGCTCAGCCTTAAAGGGACTCGCGAAAGGAATTTTCAGATGGGATAAATTAAGGTCTTACTAATCGCATATCGTTTAGTGTGCGAAAATAAATGTAGTTCACGAGCGTATACGCTCGTGCACTGAAAAAAGCAGGCCTTATGTTTTCTATAGAAAACATTAGGCCTGCATTTTTGGTACGAAAATATGGATATACAGCGGGCTATTTCGTACCTTTTCTCTTTCGAGAGTTTCTCGCATTTTCACGGTGTTGCATCCGCGGTGCCCAAATACGTTAGCCAAACCCAGCTACACATTCGACATAAGCACTGCATAACTGGTACGTGTGTGCTGGTGAACAAATTCGTGGCGAATGATCACCGTGATGGCATTTATCATCACTTGAGAATGATAATTAGTTGCATGCATTGTGTACTTAAAAGCACGGTGGAAGCTTGGAGTCATCACCTCTGGTGCCAAAGCACGTCACGAACACGTGATTTCTCATTTTGATTTTTAGTTCAGGATTGTAGCTGAAGAGAAAAGTTGAAAAATCATTTCATGGTCCCTTTAAGCTAAAACTACAGCCAAAGGCAAAAGCGGGAGCTAGCCCGCGCTCCAGACTTTGAGACGTGCCGTAGCCTCCCCTATACGCGTTTGCAAGAAGGGCTCCAGTGCGCCGCCATTTTGGGCGATGCTGGTGCCGCTAACGTTTCCGCCATGCTGGGGTGCGCCAGAGGCGACGCCAGGGGCGTCACTGGGGTGCGCGATGACAAGATGGCGGCGTCTGCTGTGTCGCCGACGGCCATGAGATTAGCGACACTACTTACTGTTTTCGGAACGCAGGAGGAGGTATCCGCTGAATTCGCGCAGCATCAAAATATTGTAGGACGGGTCATGTTTAGGGTTGGAGCTGACGCACCTTAGCGATCGCAGCCTCTGTTCCAGCACGTCGTGGAAGCCAGAGCTGCCGCGAGCGCAGCCATCGTTGATGCAATGGCCATGCGGCTTCTGGCGCTGGTTGCAATATTTTATTTAATTGCTGTGCTTTTTGCAGTCCAGAAGACACCTGCATGTTTTATAAGTATACATATTTTAATTTATTCTTGCGCTCGGTTGTGTGTCGCTTCGGCAAGAGACGGCTTGGCAACATTGTTCGATCAGCAGCGAACGTCCCTGGCTGGAGAGTAGGCCCGCCTGACCGCGGTGCGCGGTTCGAGGTTAAGACGGGATCCCACTTGCAAAGGTGTATACTCAGAAAGCCAGGCAGTTCGACGACGAACCGGCTGTGCCCGGTCGCAGACTTGTAGCGTGAGGATCTGGTAGCACAGAGCATCAAAGAGCCGGTTCTCGGGGAACCTGAACGTCAGCGCACAGGTTTATTCGCGGCGAGGACCCGAAACCGGGTCCTCGCGTCTCACTACAGCGTCTCGCGGCAGCGGCGAGACGCTGCGCTTCGGCGTCTCGCCGCAGCGGGGCGCCAGTCCACGTGGCTCTCCTCTCAACCGTTGTCTGCCGCTCCACCTTTTCCATTACCGGCGGTCGCGTCTTCGGTAGCGATCTGCCAGGCTTCGTCAGTATATAGGGAGGCTACGAACGTGCATTTCTAGCGCGAGCACGCTTGATCCTGTGGAAGAACGTCTTAAACCAGCGACTTCGTGCACTCGTGATAGTGGCACTGGCTGCAGCCGTAGCTTAAGGGTATTCACACGAGGGATGCTTTTCGGGGAGGGATGTGCGTGACGTCAGCGATCGGTGCAGCCAGCGGGACTCCGTCCTAGCTCAAGCCTTCACACGACCCACGGCGGGGAGCCGAGAGGGATGTCAGTGTTATCAGACGCGTTTGGCGGCCACACTCTCGGAAACAGGGTTCGGTGCGCGCTGACGAGAGAAAAAAAAAAGTGGAGGCGTACATGAAACGGCGATACGCGGATATGGCACCAGCGATGTTAGATGCAGAAGACGACGAACTGCTTCCTGCTAAAAGGAAAGATGTTTCTTGAATGGGTGGATGCAACGGAAAGGCATGGAATCATAATCAGTTGTTGAGGATGCCGTGAGGAAGGCATTGGGCGCGTTAAGTTCCCGCTCTGTTTACTCCGACTCCCACGCTCCGAGTTTCATTCTCCGAGCGCAGCCGCTGAAGCGGAACATAGCGTACCAAAGAGCGCGACACGCCGAAAGCTATCGACGAGCCGCGTGAGCCACTTCCGACCGCGCGGCTATGACCAGACCCACGTCATCTCGTAAATATTTTCCACTATTTTGAAATAATTCAGAGGTCGTCTTGAATCTCTAGCGTCTCAACCTTATATGTTACATTGGGCTGTGTAATCTGATGAATAAACCGACCCCTTATATGATAAAGTTTTAATTGCGACTCATTTTTAAACAATTAATCGGCTGATTAATTAATTTGCCGATTAATTAAAATTAATCAGCTAATCGCAGAAAAAGAAAAATAGCGGAACGTAAGGGCGCAAGTGAGTTTGTGTATACTGAACATTGTAAAGCAATCCGAGACGTTTACCTTCCCTTCTCTTGGTGTCAAAGGAAAAGGCCTGCCTTATAAAATGGCGTTGATATTTCAGTGTAGGAGAAAAGCACCGTCGTGTTGCCCGGTAAAGCACTTTAGCATTTCATTTGGCTGTCAACAAAGGCAATTGTAATGTTAAACGAATGTGGAATATTCTACCTCTAAAATTGTTTGCTCAAGTTTTTTATTTGTACATTGTTTCTGTTTGAAATGAGGCGGTATATTTGCCATTGTTGATATAGCAAAAATAAACAAAAAATGTGCCTTTTCTTAGATAGTGTTGATGGCTTACGCCACCAAATAATCGATTTAAGGATAATGATTAATATGGTAAAACCTTTTTCATCTACACGCAGCTTTAATATTACAGTCATCTCGTTCATAACTTTTCTGCCGTGCTATTTATTTATATTTATCCTGGGTTATACTATCCTTGAGCAGTCGCAAGCTGCAGGCGTCAACCACTCCACTCTACTATTGCGACGACCACTGGTTTGGGCCGGTGTTCCCTGCGGTGATCTTTTTTATTATTAGCAGTATTAGCCACTCGTAGCTACGGAGGACGAGCGAAGTGTGGCAACGTGCCGTGGTAGACGACATCTACGCAGGAGAGGTAAATGCGAATTGACGCCAATCGTACAATAGCTGGACGCTCCAACTGGCGTCCATCATGGAGTCCAAAGAATATGTATACCTAAATATCATATTTTAAACTAATCTAAAACATGTAGATAACATAAAGCAACGCAAAGCTGCAATACAAAAAAAATCCATCATACTCAACAGAATATCCTATCAAAACGAAGAGAAAAAAACGCCAAACCTTACACGATTTGTCATTAACGCAAACAAAATGAGACAATCAGGTGGCTCATTCTACTATTGAGTGAAGCCCTCGACAAAAACATAGAAAATGACCACACATAGTGTATGCTGCAATTGACAGCGGCAGCGGTTGTGTTGGTGACAGATGTCCATTAGGAGATTTGCTTTTACTTGATGCACTTTGGGATATTTGCTTTGTTAGCCTTGCCTCAAAGGAGCGGTTAAACGATTTTTTGTACTTAGCGCAAATACCGCTCAGAATGAATCTCCCCCGTTTATAACCTCTGAAACACGCCTGTAGTTTATTCTCTGCACACAATGGCAGTCACAGGAAAAATTAAAGGAAAAACGAGCAGCGTTCACCCCGTCAACTCGCAGCCAGAAACAAGCGGCCACGTGATTTGAAGCCGATTATATGCCGCCGACGTTCATCATACATCCACGCGCTGGGGTTGGCAAACTTTCCGACATCGGAAGGGTTTGGCTATTGTCGTCATGGCAGCGATTGTACACGAGCCACTAACCGAATTCTTGTCGAGCAATTGAGTATCACGAGCCAAAATCTGGTGCTCACGCAATGCTCGGGTCCAATCTATGAGCCGCATTCGAACACAGTCACTAAGGGAACCATTCCAAAAACTGCGACAACCGACCTATGTCATCATGTTTTGAGCAGAGAATAAAAGACAATGTTTGCTTTTATCCTTGAAATTACCACACAACTAGGTTTTTAGTCAGTGGCCTTGTGTGCCAGGCTACATGGGTCCCGATGGTGCCTGTAAGCTCCTGTAAAGTTAAAAAGTTTCACAATTGAATATCTTTGCGCCGCCTTATATTAAGGGCTAGTGCAACGATATTCAACTGGAATGTATACTCACATTCAACGCCACTGACCGAGAAACGCCTTTCTGGAGGTGTAATTTTAAGAGAAAGATTGAGTGTTTTCTTTCAACTCTCCTTCGCAAAACCTGATGAGACGGAGGTTGTAGAACTGGCATAATCGCCGTTGGACAATATTTGAATGCGACTCATAGTTTGGAGGTGTGCTTTGCGTGTGCTCTTGATTTGGGCTTCTGATAGTCAAAAGACGTTTTACGCTTCGTTTCGTTCTCAGTCACGTGGGTTCCGTATCTGGTAGAAGGACAAAGAAAGGAACTTGTCAACCTGGAATGTGCAAAAATAGAGGTGAGGCAAAGCAAGACTGTATGACAATGACACGTTTTTCGTGAACTCCTTCCAGCGTTGTGCACAGATCAAAACGATGTTTTAACCCATTCCAGAAGTAACGACATTTAAGATGGCTGGGCCCTCATTGAAAAGGTGTATAGCTCAAGAAGCACACGCTGCCATGAGGACAATATACACTTTCCGGAATTCAGTCTTGCCACTTTGATCACTATCATCATCTGTGGAACGGCATCTGTGCCGTACCAATGGTGGCCTTCTGGTAGCTGATGAAGGAAGACGTTGAAGCTTCTCCTAAGCTGATAATGCGAGGGTTCAGGGGTGAGTACGATGCGAAGTAGAATGGAATACAATAGCTATGTAAGCGTTTATTTCTAACTCAGATTCAGTAAATCTGTGAGGGAACACATCGGCTATAAAGCCTTTTGTGTATATAATTTTATCAGGCGTCTGTGTGGGTTGGAGCTATGTTCTCACTGCAGGTTTTTCGTCACTAATGAACTAAAAGTGATCGAGAAAGAACTACACATTGAAGAATTCTCGGCTGCCGTTGACTTGCGACAGTGGCAGTCCTGATAAAATGCAAGTTCATTACCGCCATTGGTATGGGAAAACCTAAACTGCTATACGAGTTTGATTTTCAGAAAAGTTCGACCAAAGAATGGCTGGACGACATTTTTGAATCAACTGATGTTTTTATATGATCTTGCCTAGTGTCTGGTACAAACGAATCCAAACTTAGTTTTGACCAGAAAATAAATATGTGGGGACAGGAAAAATCGCAAGGCATTAACAGGTGTAAACAGTTGCAGTTAGCGTGCACTGATGGAGGCGGCATGTTTGAAAGTTAATAACTAAAACGATAAAAATAGTAAAAATTTAGTATAATGAATCTATACAACCTGTCTTCTGTAGTTTTCCTGTGCCCCAGGGTGCTTTACTGCAGGATGCATGCTTCAAATATTGTGATTCATGCTTTGTTACTACTATGTAATGATGAGTCAAATCCAGGTACGGAAAAGGAACCTCAACTAAAGAACTTACTAATCCGTCCACAAAACTTGATGCTAATTTGTGCAAACTTGAGAAAGGACAGACAGCAATCAAGCCCGCTCTTAAATATCTCCTTGAAAAAAAAAAAGAAAACGAGCCAGAAAGTTGGTTTTGTGTAATGGACCAGAGAATTGCAGAGATTAAAACTGAGCTTCAATATCTTTCCGAGACAAATGCCGAAGTAGGTAGCATCCGAAATTTGCTTGCGGAACAGGCCATAGTAACTGCCTCATCGCTGTCTTGAAGTAACGATTTAGAAACTGTTCCCGTCATTGTAATTTGCTGCTTCGTGGCATCCCCGTCGTACCTGCTGCAATCATTGTCATCATTGAAACTAAAAGTGCTTAAATTCACAGAAGTGTCTTGATATTGCCGCGCGCAGGGCCCAGCAAGCAGCACCTGGCCCGAAATTCCTAGAAGATTGGCCTCTATTCTTACTCAGGGCGTAACTTCTATCGTTTCGTATTAGTTTCTTGTTCTCGAAAGTGCCTGTTCTTCTCACCCTCACCCCGAACGCTAGATGCTCAAACCTTCTAGGCAGAATTTTCTCAATGCTAACGCAGACCAGATAAGGAGCTGCTCATGACCTTGTCGAGTCAGTCTCGCTCACGCTTGCTTTTACGCCGGCAAATCCCCGCCCGGTTTTCTGCTCTGTCGACGCTCGTTCTTTATTTTCCAAGCGTCTTTCCCAGGCGTGACGATTTGTCATCATTGATTTCTTCATGTGACGTTGATTTTGTTCTGCTGTCGGAAACGTTGCTTCATTCTGATATTGACGATAGTGAAATAATGCCGGATTATCCACATTGTTATATGTATCGGTGTGACAGAACGGACCACCGAAGCGGCGTTGTTCTTATCGCCGCTAACAACGGTATTTTCATCCTGACGGTGTTAAATTCCAGTTCTCTACAGATTGTATGGGTTTTCGTGAATAACTATTTCGGATCGTTTTTGTTTTGGGCCTGTTACCGTCCTCAGGCGCTTTAACTGATTTGAATAATCTTCTTCGAGATGACTTGTCCATACTGGCATTACATCACTCTGGTAAGCCTATTTTTCTTTTTGTTGTATTTTAACCTACCAGTTATCGACTGGAAAGCATCGACCTCCACTTGTTTGGGAAGCACAAATATTAACAGCAATTTCATAGACTTGCGTTTATCTTTCAAACTAACACAGTTTGTGTCTGTTATGCCCAAGGACCGCCAGAAGGCGGTTCTAGTGCACAGCAGTAGACGTACAAGATTACGACAAAGACATACCTCTTCTACCGGAACAAGTTTTGCTTCCATATATTCAGATAATACTTACATATCTTCAGACACTCATCCTCGGTTATGGTGATACACTGCCGCAGTCTCAAAATAAAGTAGACGAATGTTTTGTTGCTTAAAAAATGCAATACCGTCATACACAGTTATGGGCACTGAGTCGTGGCTCGATGACTCTGTGCTTACCAGAGAAGTATTTACTAAAGGCTTTTCAGTCTATCGTAAAGATCGCAATGCGCAGGGCGTTGGGTTTTTTGTTGTATGGATAGACTCACGGAGGGCATGTAGTGAGCTTCTAGTGCCGCCAAATAGTACTGAATTTGTTTTGTGTCGAGTTCATTTGTCCAAACGAGGCACTCTTGTATTGGGCACTTACTACCGTCCCCCAACAATTAATAACATCGATGAACTTGGTCATATTACCACACGCGTCGGCGAGCGAGCGCGTGCATGGTCGAGTGGTTACCGCGCTTGACTTTCGTACGGAGGCCATGGGTTTGATTCCTGGGAGTTACGCGTCTTTTATTTATTCTTTCAGTTTAATGTTCCGGTAAATTCGAGAACCCTGTTGCTTGTTCGAGGCCAGAATGTTCTAATCGCCGAACCTTCTACGCCAATTGTTCCTGAAGCGAAAGCGTGTGCATGGGGCTCCGCGTAGCAAGCCGCAGTCAGTCTCGCCCCAGCGTTCGATCCTGCAGTTTCGCCGCCATCGACGCCGGCGACACTAGCCTTTTGTCTAGTTTGTTTTGGGTACAAGTTCACCCCATTAAACGTTCAGTTTATTCACGTTTTCGCCGCCTCATCATTTGTCATTCGTGACAATATATTGTCAACTTTCTCTGATAGTCCTCTTATCGTGGCAGCAGGACTACCTATCCTTTTGACGACAGCTCCTGCTTGTATAAATCATTTAATGACCTTGTTATCCAGTTTGCTCTGAACCAATTCGACAAACAAGAAGAAATTCGATTTTAGACCCGTTATTGATAAAAAATCTCAGTATCAATTCAAATGTTTCTATCCATCTCGGTATAAGCGAACAGAGTGCAGTTGCAGTGGGAATTACCAATAAATCAAATAAATAGGGTGTCAAAGCCTCCACGTAATGTGATGCTGTATGGAAAGCGTGATTATGAGCGTATCATCCTTGGAGCCTTCGGCATGTTTCTTTAATTTTTCAGAACTCAGTAAACAATATTATGTTAAAGATTATGGGAACCTTTTAAACAAAAAGAGTAAGTTGCTTACGGCTTCTCACGTACAATCAATGATTTGAATTAAAATGATAAACATAAACCATGAATAACTGTTACAGTTCAATAGCAAATAAAACGTAAACGCCGCGCTTGGATAAAGTATAGAAAAGATCCGTCTGATACCTTAATTGGGACGCAAACTTGAAAAGTTAACCACAAATCTTAAAACAAGATGTCCCAGAAAGTAAACTAATAATCTTAAATCTGAATAAAAAAGCTCTGCTGATTTTTCGGAAGTGTGTTAAAGCAAACAAAAACGAGGATGCCCCCATTCTCGGTTTATTAAAGGGACGGTGCAACGATATTTAATTAGAATGTTTTTCACTTTACAGGAGGCTTACTGGAACAAGTGGGTCTCAGGAATACTCGCACGCAACCCCACTCCCTTGTTGCGGTGTAATTTCAAGGGAAAAAGCGAGCGTTTTATTGATATCTTTTTCGCAAAACTTGATACCGTAGCTGGGCGGTGGTAGCACTGTCCAGTGACGATATTGGAACGCGGCTCATAAATTGGACCCGAGGATTGCGAGGACACTCGATTGGGGCTCGTGATAATCGATAGCTCGATAAGCATTCGGGTAGTGGCCCGTGTCCAATCACTGCAACGACGACAATAGCTGAGCGCGTGTCCTCTCCTTGCCAACCCCAGCGCGTGGCTATGATCAACATTGGCGGCATATAATTGGCTCCATATTACGTGGCGGCTTGTTCTGGCTGCGAGTTGAGGGGGTGAACGCTGGTCGATTTTCTTTATTTTTTCTGCGACTGTTATTGCGTGTGGGTAGAAACAAACGGCTGATTCACAGGTCATGAACGTCAGGGATCCGTTCAAAGCGATTTTTGCGCAAAGTACAAAAATCATTTCATCGCTTCTTTACAGGGTGGCAATTTAGTGAACAGTAATATTGAAAAAGCTGAATTTTTATACATATACACTAAATCAGGTTTTTCACCACGCGCTCTTGGCAGTATTTCTTTTGTGTCTGACAAAATAGCAAGAACTGCTATGTGAGAAGTGATAATAGGAGTGGACGGGATACCTAGATACTTCAAAAGCGTATGGAGTAGACCAGCTCTCGCCAATAATGTTTTACAACTGCAGAGAGTAAATTGCAATGGTACCTACATATAATTTTCACTAAACCGCTACCCAAGTAGCACAACACACCGGGCTGCGGCATTGCCTGTCTCGGTCTGCCGGTATGGTGCCTTCGGGCCGGGACCGGCAACGCCCCAAGGGGAAAATATGGCCGGTCCCAAATGCCAGAATCCGTTTTAGGGCCTCTATAGTTTTTAATATATATAAATGACCTCCCTAACACTATTTCCTCTAAAATACGTATTTTTGCTGATAACTGCATCGTATATAACAAAATAACAAGTGTTCAAGATAACAACCAACTTCAAGGTGATCTAATTAAAATTAACAAGTGGTGCAATGACTTGCTGATGTCGCTAAACAACTCTAAATGCAAACTAATTTGCTTCACTAGAAACATATCCGTACTGTCCTATACCAATACTACCTGGACTTTGATATAATTGAGGCTATTACTATGTATACATATATTGGTGTAAGACTAACACCAGACCTCTCCTGGAATAATCACATTGAAGCCATCACCGCTGACTCATCAAGAACCCTTGGACTAATAAGACACAGCCTGCGATCTGCACCTCCCATTGTCTGCGAACTGCCGTACGACACGCACGTCAGACCTAAATTAGAATATGCCGCTACCATCTGTAATCCCCAACAAATTACCTAATTAACAATCTCGAAGCAGTTCAAAACAGGGCTGCCCGATTCATCTTGTCTACCTCTGATCCTTCATTCAGTGTTTCCGCCTTTAAAAGCACAGCTAACCATGTCATAAAATCTACTAACACAATCCAGACCTTAAAAATGGGTTGCTATCCCCTCCCCCCCCCCAAACATCATCACGCCTTTAGAGCACACGTGCCATCAAACGTATTTCAGGCTCTACCATCACATTTAATCGATCATTTCTTTCTCAGGCCATCAGCATCTTGAATAACCTCCCATCATCCATTGTCACCACTCTGGACCCGAATAATTTTCTCGCTTGTATTAAAATTCGTTTTTCTTCTTGCGAGTTTTATGATTTTGTGTAATTATGAGAAGTCCTGAGTGTGTTAAAAAAACCTGAAGAGAGAAAAAGTTTTTTTTTTTAAACAGTCTGGTTGGGACACGCGTGTAAAAAATGAATTTTAGCGCTAAAAAATTTTAGAGCAATATTGACGGCGAGAGATTTATTTGAAATTTTGCGCAGAAATTCCAGGTCATTCAGCTCAGATTCTCATTGGTAACGATGGTCATTGAAATCAGCTTCTCATTGGCCAATAGAATGAGTGACAGCTTTGATGTTGGTTATAAAATCTTCGTGATCTCTTGAAATCGCCTTTTGGATTACATATTTATAGGTTTAGGAAACAATTCACTGAATGAGCGTCGTAATTGTTTACAAACGTAATACAAAATCGTTACTTCCGTTCAGATAAAACAACAAACCCAACAAACAAAAACTTCGCCATTTTGTTTTTCGGTCATGGTCGCCGTCTTGGAACGCGTCTCGCCTCCTCGGGTGGTTTTATAGTTATATCGCGTTTATATGTGAAGACCTACCGAAGAGGGCTTGTTGCTTGTGTTAGTTTGTCATGGCCGATTCACCTGACGGACTGGTCCGCGGACGGTGACGACTTGTCTGTCATTCGTCTGTCTCCCAAGCGCATCCACACGAGGGAGACGACGAGCAGACGACAGCGAGGACGGACCGAACCTGGTCGCCACCCCACAGTGCCGCGAAACCCAACATCGCACCATGGCACCGTTGTCCAAGAGAGAAATCGACGTTCACTACCGCGATAATGAATCGTACGCCGCTGTTACGTACAGATCGAGACCAAACACCGTGATAGGCTTCGCGCAAAGCGCCACTAGCTTTACTAACCCAGCATGAGAGTGACACAGGCATGGTCCTGCTCGAGAAGGGTTCCGCATAGAAGCGACGAAGTTCTGGGTTCGCGAAGGGGCGTTTAGAGATGCCTTCACGCATTCCGCGCTCGTGCACAACACTCACGTTCACCACAGCCACAAGAGAGGTCTTGCTCGGTGAAATCCTGATTGGACGTACAATAATCATCGCGGCGTGCTAGACGAGGTTTGCCGGAAGCCTCTTGACACGGACCCGGAGGAGTACAGGAACCTGCGTCGCGTCAGCCAGACAAAGCTTCTGCAGTTCCTCTTCTACACGTGGAACGGTGAAAGGCCCGACAAAATGAACCAGCGAACGCACAAAACACAACGATGCGCCACTTTTGTTTTAATCGCCCAGGAACAAAAACAAGAAAACAATGTACCGTTGCCAGACTAAACGCATTTCAAGTCAACCTCCTGCCAAAAATCCGCGAGTGAAAAAGGCGCTTGACATTATCAGTCTACGCGTCCGCGGACGAGGCGTGGATTGCAGGAATCGGTGACGTGCCGGTCACTTGCGTACACGGTCTGCGGACGAAAATCGCGATTCGGGTTGTCGTGTGAATCGGCTGTACGACGCGGTACGACGTGTGACTGGCAGACACAGGAAGAAGCAATGGCTCCTGTACGGGGCGCAGCCAAGCCAGCCAAGCAGCCAAGCCGATCCACTACGAAGAGGCGGAGAGTAGGGGTGTCGCGAACCGGCCGAGGTTCGAGTTCGACCAGGTTCGACTTTTTCGAACTTTTAGAGGAAAATTCGACGAACCTTGTATTGAGGTTCGACTCGTGTGCGCATGCGCGACAGGCTGGCCAGTTGGCTTTGGATTGGATGGTGATGGCTAAGGGATAAATTAAGGGCAGCGTTGATTGGTTATTTCAGTTAATACAGTACAAAAACAAATAAGTTATTAACTTCTTCAGTGATAAAAATTGGTTTCTTTTAATTGCCACTGTTTATAAAATAAAATAACCATTTTCATAAAAAAAGTTCTCCAAACATAGACATGCTTGGATCAAGGTCTGGCCACACTGTCCACAAAGTCGAACCGGTCGAATCTGGTGAAAAGTTCGAAGGTTCGTCGAACCGGATTCGACCCAGTCGAACCCCGAAAGTTCGACCTAAAAATCTGGTTCGACAAAAGTTCGCGACACCCCTAGCGGAGAGTACCTCTCCTCCACGCGCCCGAAATGCCGAGGAGAGAGAAAGTGGAAAGGAGGTGACTACCGACTAAATTACGTCTAACGCAGTCAATATTGCTTTAAAAAAATTTTTTTTCGCGTAAAATTTATTTTTTGACACGCGTGTCCCAATCAGACTGTTTTGAAAAAACTTTTTTTCTTTTTCAGGGGCCCTTTAAGTGTGTTAAGTTTTTTAGTTTCCTTTCGTGTTTTTTATCTATTTGAGTTTTCTGTGTTGTATATATCTTGAACCCCCCCCCCCTCCCCTTAATGTAATGCCCTTCACGGGCCTTTAAGGTGTAAATAAATGGGGAAACAAATTAAAGGAAATTCATCGGGGACCCGGCAACGGGCTGCCAGTGCCATATCCTGGCACGGCGACACCGGTGTCCCGTCGAGTTCCCGGGGACCCCGGAATGCTCCCAGGGACGCCGATGAGTTCCCGAAACCGTCCGCATTGTGGCATTTGAGACAGGCCATTTTCGCCCCGTGGGGCGTTGGGTTGGCATGCCGAGACCGGTGCTCCAATAAGTTCCCGAAGCCGGTCGGATTCTGGCATTTTAAATTGGACATTTTCGCCTCGTGGGGAGTTAGCCTGGCACGCCGAGACCGGTGCCCCGAGAAGTTCCTGCCAAGATCTGTCTGGCCTTTGCTACGTGAACATGTGCTACGTAAACTACCAAGAGGTAGTTTATTGTTAATCGTTTGGTATCTACTGCTCGGTACATCACCAGATGAGACCAAAGTAGGCTGGATGAAAGCGGCTGTGTGTCTCCAGGAAGGGATGTTTTCATCAGTATTTTCGCTCATCCAATTCAGACACGTTACAGCTTAGCTTCTTCTCAACCAGGCCGAAAAATGCAATTTAGAAGGCAAATTATTAATTAGAGCGCCTGCAAAAAAATTTTGGGATGACATAAATCAGTTTAATAATAGGGCAAATCATTATCTTGAATACCAGCGGCACGAATGACACCGGTCACTTATTCTGCAGAAAAAACAACTGTCAAGTGATACTTGCGGTTCCTAATAGAAGGTCCCATTCAACATTGTGACAAAAAGAAAGCCCACTAAATGCGGAGATTCTGGGTTTGGGTGCTATGTTCGAACACAAATTATATGGAATCACAAGGTTCTTTCATGTGAAAAATAAAAAAAGCCCGCAACAGTGGTAGACCTGAGCTATACCAGCAGCCCATCTGAAGCAAAACTTTTCTAACTCATTCCTTTATCAAGTTCGCTGAATGAACCTTTTTCAAGAAGTGTTCTCCACATGCGCACGCTCTCCTCCGTACCACCGAGAGCTAGAATTACAACCAGTGCCAGAGTTCTGTTGCCTCTCCTGCTCCCTTTACAACTCACACTGTCCCTGCTTCAATCACAATATTGTCATTCTTCTCACAGCAAAGCGTGCAAAGTCTAGAAATATGGGTGAAATAATTCACACCTGTGTGAGTGGCGTACATTGTAAGTGCAGAGAAAGATTGTACCAAATTAAAAAAATTACTAATTAACACCCTTAAGCCTATTTCTGAAGGCCTTTTTGATGTGTTGATGGAGCACATTTTAATAGTCAAGCTGTTTAATGGTATCATTTAATCTTTCTTTTAGCATGGCGTGTTGCAAGTTCGAATACACTTCGGAACTGAATACTTTTCTTTAAGTATTCTCTTTTTCTTTACTTTTGTGACATGTTCAGAGTACAAATTCAAAATTTAAACCCTACTGTTTTAAAAGAAATTATCAATTTATCTCCTGCCCACATCGATGACAACACCTTCGTCGTGTTACTTTGCCGCTGTCTTGTTTCCTGATGGGTAAAACATTGATGCAATAAAAAGAAAGTGTTTGAGTCCTTTATAAATGTTGTGCACCCTTATTTCAAGACTGTAGCACTCGCCCTGTCTAATTGTTTGGAGACATGCTATCAATCTGTTTGACTTGCATGTGTACTTGCGTTTGTCTCTCATTCCTCCAGACAAACACTTAAAGGAAAACAAATTAAAATTGGGTAGTACAGGGTGTTTACTGTGGCTGGCAAGCTGCCCGCGAACCACAGAAGTTAACTGATTTGATAGCTAGTGGCTGTAAGAAAATAAGATGTGTTTTTCATTTATTCAGTTTTTTCATTCATAAAACAATTGATAGGCCTGACGATATAATGCCCTCAAGCCATCCAGGTTTCATTGGAAAGCAGAATGGCTACAGTGATAGTCAATGAACATTGATCGATTTGGCAGGAGGAAATGGGCTACACAAGAAAATTTGGCATGTGAAAATACACTGGAAGATGTTATTGTACTCCGAAAATGTCACAAAAAAGGGAAAAAATAGTTCCATGGTAGATTTGAACAAGTAAAATTCCACACCAAAAGTATGGAGGAAACGTTTGTTACATCACTTGACTGTGAAGAGGCACTTACGTGCCAGGCCCAAAAACCTTCTATGAATGACTGTACCCCACTGCATGGAGTCTATGCACGCACCACTCAGTGTCGTGTTTAAGTGAAAAAGGTTCATTGTTTTCAATTGACCTTTGACCTGGAAACTAAAACAATAAACAGACAAAATCACCACCGTCTAGCACCAAGATGCAGCCTCTGTAACACCACAGCTGTCCATGCACTCAGAAATTTACAGTGGGATGAGAAAAGGATAATGCATTTCAAGTATCTTCTTTTGCAACAAGAAATCCCTGATATCCACATCCTGCACTATCAGATACAGATTGATACTCGTTAGCTTCACCGAAACCAAACAGCTGCAAGTCCAAGCCACCCTACAGCTCAACATTGTCTGCATATTGGGAAAAAGCAGACTCATGCCAACGTTTTTCAAAAAAGGTGTATTTCGGCTATTTGC
>JAZHYW010034406.1:0-27845 GCA_037355805.1 Ixodes ricinus | reverse complement strand
CAGACGACGCAACACTATCAATAACTAAAAACTGTCTTCTATTTTTAGTTATGTGCTAATCCACTGAGTGACGTGAGCAGTAACTCTGTAACAATATAGTTTTTTTATAAGTCCTTCATGGGATACCCTATCGATTGTTTTTGATAAGTCTAGACAAATCGTCGTCTATTTATCCTCTTTCGTTTGACGAGCACGAAAAGTCATGAAACGTTTCAAGCAACTGCGTTTCTGTAGACAATCCTTGTCAAAATCCATGTCTGTTTTTATAAAAAAATTATAACTTTCAAAATAGTCGTAAAGGCTTCTGGAAATTATGTGCTCAAAAAACTTACAGGAAGTGCATGTTAATAAAATAGGTCGGTAGTTTGTTACATTATGCTAACCTCTCGATTGGTGAACTGGAACAACCTTGACATACAACCGATCTGTGGGAACGCTATGCTGTTCTAAAAGACCGGAAATATACTTGTCCAGTATTTAGAAATCCAATCTGCATATCGTTTTAAAAATTCATTAGGGGTATTGTCCGGTCCAGTTGACTTTTTTGGAATCAAGATTTTGTAATAGTGAAAATACTTCTGCTTCAGCGACAGGGTTTCCGGCATAGATCGAACCGAGTCGGTACCTCCCGTGCTCAAATCCGCGTTGATATTCGCTTCAACAAATACAGAGCCAAAATATTCGTTGAACCGTCTGGCTATAGTGTTCGGTGCAAAAAGTGTTTTTACCATTTTCCCGTAATATACATTATTTTCCGCTTTGGGAGTGCAAGATATCGCCAGAATTTCTGTGGTGCCGTCCTCAGAAAGTGTGGTAAAACTGAAACAAAAATATTGTTCTCTAGACTGTTTTAATTTGCATTTCAATTCATCTGAAAGACAGAAAGTATCACCTTGGTTTTTACATTGTTGCTTTGGCCTTCTTTTTTATTCTACGCTGTAATTGAATAATGTCCCTTGTAATCCATGGACGTTCCCTATAAACACGTTTTGTCCTTCTAGGAACAAATCGTTCTAAGCAGTGGTTGACAATGTTTTTGAAACGGCACCATAGCTCCTATACGTTCTTTGCGTCATCGAATCCAGATAACGACGATTCTAGATATTTCAAGGTATCGACGTCGTCGGCGTTGTTAGTCATGCGCACATAAACTACCGGACGCTTAGAAGCCGCCAATGATGAGGCAACATTCCAAGTCATCAGCGTTAATTTATGGCCTGAAATACCCTCACGCAAAGACACAACATTGTCACTCATATTTCTTCCGACAAATATCAAGTGCAGCATGGAGCTTCTGTAGTATTTTTTTCCGCTCGGTAGCCTCATTTACAACTTGTGTTAGGTTCAGGTTAAAAATCATACCAAGAAGCAATTCAGGTGATTTGACATATACGTGACCAACCTCAAGGTGGCTCCAATCTATTTTGGGCAGATTGAAATCACCAGCGAGAATAAAGTTATCTGCTGCTGTTCAAACATTTTTCTTCGTTATTAAAGTTAGCAATGGCAAAATCGTAAATTTTTTTCATCGTGGAGAGTGGGGAATCAGGAGGTCTGTGGACAGCTCCTATTATATACTTTTTGTCAAAAAAATTAATTTCGCGCCATACACTTTCGGTATCTGGAAGATCATTCATCACAGTGCACACGATTGATTTTTTTAAGAAACTTTCGGTATCTGGAAGATCATTCATCACAATGCACACGATTGATTTTTTAAGAAACTTTCGGTATCTGGAAGATCATTCATCACAATACACACGATTGAGTTTTTTAAGAAACTTTCGGTATCGGGAAGATCATTCATCACAATGCACACGATTGATTTTTTTAAGAAACTTTCGGTATCGGGAAGATCGTTCATCACAATGCACACGATTGATTTTTTTAAGAAACTTTCGGTATCTGGAAGATCATTCATCACAGTGCACACGATTGATTTTTTTAAGAAACTTTCGGTATCGGGAAGATCATTCATCACAATGCACACGATTGATTTTTTTAAGAAACTTTCGGTATCGGGAAGACCATTCATCACAATTCACACGATTGATTTTTTAAGAAACTTTCGGTATCGGGAAGATCATTCATCACAATGCACACGATTGATTTTTTTAAGAAACTTTCGGTATCTGGAAGATCATTCATCACAATGCACATGATTGATTTTTTTAAGAAACTTTCGGTATCTGGAAGATCATTGATCACAATGCACACAATTGATTTTTTAAAGAAACTTTCGGTATCGGGAAGATCATTCATCACAATGCACACGATCGATTTTTTTAAGAAACTTTCGGTAATCGGGAAGATCATTCATCACAATGCACACGATTGATTTTTTTAAGAAACTTTCGGTATCTGGAAGATCATTCATCACAATGCACACGATTGATTTTTTAAGAAACTTTCGGTATCGGGAAGATCATTGATCACAATGCACACGATTGATTTTTTTAAGAAACTTTCGGTATCTGGAAGATCATTCATCACAATGCACACGATTGATTTTTTTAAGAAACTTTCGGTATCGGGAAGATCATTCATCACAATGCACACGATTGATTTTTTTAAGAAACTTTCGGTATCTGGAAGATCATTCATCACAATGCACACGATTGATTTTTTAAGAAACTTTCTGTATCGGAAGATCATTGATCACAATGCACACGATTGATTTTTTAAAGAAACTTTCGGTATCTGGAAGATCATTCATCACAGTGCACACGATTGATTTTTTTAAGAAACTTTCGGTATCGGGAATATCATTCATCACAATGCACACGATTGATTTTTTTAAGAAACTTTCGGTATCGGGAAGATCATTCATCACAATGCACACGATTGATTTTTTCAAGAAACTTTCGGTATCGGGAAGATCATTCATCACAATGCACACGATTGATTTTTTTAAGAAACTTTCGGTATCTGGAAGATCATTCATCACAATGCACACGATTGATTTTTTTAAGAAACTTTCGGTATCGGGAAGATCATTGATCACAATGCACACGATTGATTTTTTTAAGAAACTTTCGGTATCTGGAAGATCATTCATCACAATGCACACGATTGATTTTTTTAAGAAACTTTCGGTATCGGGAAGATCATTCATCACAATGCACACGATTGATTTTTTTAAGAAACTTTCGGTATCTGGAAGATCATTCATCACAATGCACACGATTGATTTTTTAAGAAACTTTCGGTATCGGGAAGATCATTCATCACAATGCACACGATTGATTTTTTTAAGAAACTTTCGGTATCTGGAAGATCATTCATCACAGTGCACACGATTGATTTTTTTAAGAAACTTTCGGTATCGGGAAGATCATTCATCACAATGCACACGATTGATTTTTTAAGAAACTTTCGGTATCGGGAAGATCATTCATCACAGTGCACACGATTGATTTTTTTAAGAAACTTTCGGTATCTGGAAGATCATTCATCACAATGCACACGATTGATTTTTTTAAGAAACTTTCGGTATCTGGAAGATCATTCATCACAATGCACACGATTGATTTTTTTAAGAAACTTTCGGTATCTGGGAAGATCATTCATCACAGTGCACACGATTGATTTTTTTAAGAAACTTTCGGTATCGGGAAGATCATTCATCACAATGCACACGATTGATTTTTTTAAGAAACTTTCGGTATCTGGAAGATCATTCATCACAATGCACACGATTGATTTTTTTAAGAAACTTTCGGTATCGGGAAGATCATTCATCACAATGCACACGATTGATTTTTTTAAGAAACTTTCGGTATCTGGAAGATCATTCATCACAATGCACACGATTGATTTTTTTAAGAAACTTTCGGTATCTGGAAGATCATTCATCACAATGCACACGATTGATTTTTTTAAGAAACTTTCGGTATCGGGAAGATCATTCATCACAATGCACACGATTGATTTTTTTAAGAAACTTTCGGTATCTGGAAGATCATTCATCACAGTGCACACGATTGATTTTTTTAAGAAACTTTCGGTATCGGGAAGATCATTCATCACAATGCACACGATTGATTTTTTTAAGAAACTTTCGGTATCTGGAAGATCATTCATCACAATGCACACGATTGATTTTTTAAGAAACTTTCGGTATCGGGTAAGATCATTCATCACAATGCACACGATTGATTTTTTTAAGAAACTTTCGGTATCTGGAAGATCATTCATCACAATGCACACGATTGATTTTTAAGAAACTTTCGGTATCGGGAAGATCATTGATCACAATGCACACGATTGATTTTTTTAAGAAACTTTCGGTATCTGGAAGATCATTCATCACAATGCACACGATTGATTTTTTTAAGAAACTTTCGGTATCTGGAAGATCATTCATCACAGTGCACACGATTGATTTTTTTAAGAAACTTTCGGTATCGGGAAGATCATTCATCACAATGCACACGATTGATTTTTTAAGAAACTTTCGGTATCGGGAAGATCATTCATCACAATGCACACGATTGATTTTTTTAAGAAACTTTCGGTATCTGGAAGATCATTCATCACAATGCACACGATTGATTTTTTTAAGAAACTTTCGGTATCTGGAAGATCATTCATCACAATGCACACGATTGATTTTTTTAAGAAACTTTCGGTATCTGGAAGATCATTCATCACAATGCACACGATTGATTTTTTTAAGAAACTTTCGGTATCGGGAAGATCATTGATCACAATGCACACGATTGATTTTTTTAAGAAACTTTCGGTATCTGGAAGATCATTCATCACAGTGCACACGATTGATTTTTTTAAGAAACTTTCGGTATCGGGAAGATCATTCATCACAATGCACACGATTGATTTTTTTAAGAAACTTTCGGTATCGGGAAGATCATTCATCACAGTGCACACGATTGATTTTTTTAAGAAACTTTCGGTATCGGGAAGATCATTCATCACAATGCACACGATTGATTTTTTTAAGAAACTTTCGGTATCTGGAAGATCATTCATCACAGTGCACACGATTGATTTTTTTAAGAAACTTTCGGTATCTGGAAGATCATTCATCACAATGCACACGATTGATTTTTTTAAGAAACTTTCGGTATCTGGAAGATCATTCATCACAATGCACACGATTGATTTTTTTAAGAAACTTTCGGTATCTGGAAGATCATTCATCACAATGCACACGATTGATTTTTTAAGAAACTTTCGGTATCTGGAAGATCATTCATCACAATGCACACGATTGATTTTTTTAAGAAACTTTCGGTATCGGGAAGATCATTCATCACAATGCACACGATTGATTTTTTTAAGAAACTTTCGGTATCGGGAAGATCATTCATCACAATGCACACGATTGATTTTTTAAGAAACTTTCGGTATCTGGAAGATCATTCATCACAATGCACACGATTGATTTTTTTAAGAAACTTTCGGTATCTGGGAAGATCATTCATCACAATGCACACGATTGATTTTTTAAGAAACTTTCGGTATCTGGAAGATCATTCATCACAATGCACACGATTGATTTTTTTAAGAAACTTTCGGTATCTGGAAGATCATTCATCACAGTGCACACGATTGATTTTTTTAAGAAACTTTCGGTATCGGGAAGATCATTCATCACAATGCACACGATTGATTTTTTTAAGAAACTTTCGGTATCTGGAAGATCATTCATCACAATGCACTACGATTGATTTTTTTAAGAAACTTTCGGTATCGGGAAGATCATTCATCACAATGCACACGATTGATTTTTTAAGAAACTTTCGGTATCGGGAAGATCATTCATCACAATGCACACGATTGATTTTTTAAGAAACTTTCGGTATCTGGAAGATCATTCATCACAATGCACACGATTGATTTTTTTAAGAAACTTTCGGTATCGGGAAGATCATTCATCACAGTGCACACGATTGATTTTTTTAAGAAACTTTCGGTATCGGGAAGATCATTCATCACAGTGCACACGATTGATTTTTTTAAGAAACTTTCGGTATCTGGAAGATCATTCATCTACAATGCACACGATTGATTTTTTTAAGAAACTTTCGGTATCTGGAAGATCATTCATCACAGTGCACACGATTGATTTTTTAAGAAACTTTCGGTATCTGGAAGATCATTCATCACAATGCACACGATTGATTTTTTTAAGAAACTTTCGGTATCTGGAAGATCATTCATCACAATGCACACGATTGATTTTTTTAAGAAACTTTCGGTATCGGGAAGATCATTCATCACAATGCACACGATTGATTTTTTTAAGAAACTTTCGGTATCTGGAAGATCATTCATCACAGTGCACACGATTGATTTTTTTAAGAAACTTTCGGTATCGGGAAGATCATTCATCACAATGCACACGATTGATTTTTTTAAGAAACTTTCGGTATCTGGAAGATCATTCATCACAATGCACACGATTGATTTTTTTAAGAAACTTTCGGTATCGGGAAGATCATTCATCACAATGCACACGATTGATTTTTTTAAGAAACTTTCGGTATCTGGAAGATCATTCATCACAGTGCACACGATTGATTTTTTTAAGAAACTTTCGGTATCTGGAAGATCATTCATCACAATGCACACGATTGATTTTTTTAAGAAACTTTCGGTATCGGGAAGATCATTCATCACAATGCACACGATTGATTTTTTTAAGAAACTTTCGGTATCGGGAAGATCATTCATCACAATGCACACGATTGATTTTTTAAGAAACTTTCGGTATCGGGAAGATCATTCATCACAATGCACACGATTGATTTTTTTAAGAAACTTTCGGTATCTGGAAGATCATTCATCACAATGCACACGATTGATTTTTTAAGAAACTTTCGGTATCGGGAAGATCATTCATCACAATGCACACGATTGATTTTTTTAAGAAACTTTCGGTATCTGGAAGATCATTCATCACAATGCACACGATTGATTTTTTTAAGAAACTTTCGGTATCTGGAAGATCATTCATCACAATGCACACGATTGATTTTTTTAAGAAACTTTCGGTATCTGGAAGATCATTCATCACAATGCACACGATTGATTTTTTTAAGAAACTTTCGGTATCGGGAAGATCATTCATCACAATGCACACGATTGATTTTTTTAAGAAACTTTCGGTATCTGGAAGATCATTCATCACAATGCACACGATTGATTTTTTTAAGAAACTTTCGGTATCGGGAAGATCATTCATCACAATGCACACGATTGATTTTTTTAAAGAAACTTTCGGTATCTGGAAGATCATTCATCACAATGCACACGATTGATTTTTTTAAGAAACTTTCGGTATCTGGAAGATCATTCATCACAATGCACACGATTGATTTTTTTAAGAAACTTTCGGTATCGGGAAGATCATTCATCACAATGCACACGATTGATTTTTTTAAGAAACTTTCGGTATCGGGAAGATCATTCATCACAATGCACACGATTGATTTTTTTAAGAAACTTTCGGTATCGGGAAGATCATTCATCACAGTGCACACGATTGATTTTTTTAAGAAACTTTCGGTATCGGGAAGATCATTCATCACAATGCACACGATTGATTTTTTTAAGAAACTTTCGGTATCTGGAAGATCATTCATCACAGTGCACACGATTGATTTTTTTAAGAAACTTTCGGTATCTGGAAGATCATTCATCACAATGCACACGATTGATTTTTTTAAGAAACTTTCGGTATCTGGAAGATCATTCATCACAATGCACACGATTGATTTTTTAAAGAAATATAGCAACACCACTTCCCCGCGTTGGGCGGTCTATTTGCACCATCTTGTACGCAGGTGCTAGTATTTCAGCCTCTTTTATGTCTGCGTTAAACCACGTTTCTGACACAACGACGATATGTGGATTATATATAGGGTTGTTCGTTTTCGGGTTTTATATTTTTTGAAATTCGGGGGGTAAAAATCGGGTGCTATTTTTCATTTTGATAATCGGGGAGAAATCGGGTTTTTCGTAGAAACATTCCGAAATTCGGGTTTTTGCGGGTTAAATTTACAAATGTGCTCAATATTACATTCGCTTTTTTTTTGTTTTTTGGGGGGGGCGTATCACGATCTTTTTAACGCTGACGCGTTAAAATTAGGGGTCTGTTTCACGCTGGTAATAGGGGGGGGGGATCAGGGTTTTCCAGCTCCGATTGCCGTCGGTCGCTTCAAGGGAAGCACCGCCCACGGAATTCTCCTCTCCCTCAGGGGTCAACGAAAACCCCGACCGTTCAAGGGACGGTCGTCTTCGATCGGATATTTCACTATGGAATGACACCTGTTAAGTTTTCCCTATCTGTTTACGTGAATGACTGGCTCGGACGCTGTTCGTGAGAAAGGTTGGACGCCAGCGAGATGGCCATGCTACCCGAGAGTCCTGGATGGGCGTCGACACCTAATAGCGGTCCAAGGGGCATTTATAGTGCATTTCACAAGCTGCGTGCAGCAGGGCCGAGGCTACATGGCGTGCCGAGGCGGTTCCACCTGCACAGCGGAGGGACGGAAATGCCCCTCCGAGGTTCCAACGCCTATTGTCGCTTTTCCTGAGTCGGCCTACGTAGGATGTCACGGTGAGTTAGGCGCGCTCGTCGGGCGGTTGGTTGAGAGTCGTGTAGAGTCCAAAGTGCGGCACGCAGCTTGCGAAATGAACTATAGGTCACTGTTGTCCCGAGGTAGGGTAGCTATAGCGTGTGTGCACATCAAACTCTGTGCGGCGCAAAAATAAATATTTGGTTATGTGGTTTTGGAATTCGGGGAGAAATCGGGTTTAACCCGATTCTCCTGAAACATGTTCGGGGTGTAAAAATCGGGTAAAATCGGGTTTTACCCGAAAACGAACAACCCTAATTATATAGCATTAGATTAGTATGTCTACTAACTCGCTAACTTTATTTACGATACTTCTAGCGTTCATATTGATAACTCTGAGCTGTTCGGTTTTTGTATCCCGTGAATGTTACTGATTTGGGCTTCGCACTTTATTTCTCAACTTTGTTCGGCTGGCGGTATCGTCATCCCATTCGGAAAAGTCGTTATTGACTTGAATTTTGTCGTCCAAAAGTTTAACTCGGAAACCGTTGTTTCTTAGCCCCCGCGGTTGTCGCCGCGTGGGAAGTCAACCTCCGCCTGCCCGTGGTGCGCCCTGCCAGCTCTATAGCTGCAACGGAGGCTCTGGCGAAAACCCCCACCTAGGGTGGGGAGCCCTAACATTGGGGTTCCTCACGTGGACGGGGGGAACAGAGAGGGATCGGTCAACCCTAGCCCTCCCCATTGGAGTGGGGTAGCCTGTGTGGTGGGGAGCGCAGAGTGTGACGTGTGGCGTGAGACCTGGGGACGGCGTAAGGACGTGCGACGTGACGCGTATGACATGTGTGGCCGCATGACGTGTGACGACCTGAACTGAAAAGGGATGGAAGTGTGACGTGAAGTGGGTTGACATGTGGGGAGCATGACGTGAGACGTTTAACGTGAGTCGAAACGTGCGACGCGGGACGTGTGACTCTGTGTGGTGATCCGTAAACGAGGCAGAGCCCATAAGGGGACAGCTGACATAAACGTAACTCCTCTCGAATCTCCCCAGGATGGAGACCCCCCCCCCGCATGGTGGCGGGGGTGCTCTCCAAGGGGAGCCCAGAGATATCAAACTGATCACTGCGACGGGGCTGTGTGGTTCATGGTTGCGATACAGTGACCGTCAGACCCGCTGTGAGGCACACTCGTGTCTTAGTAGTAGAGTTGGATGGGCGAGTCGAGCACTGCAGGAGATTTTAGTACTGGTTGGCTTTTCCCAGTCCGTTCCACTGGCTGACTCATATTACTGGTTTCATTTATCCCCCTTAACTTCCAATTGGCGTTTCCAGAAATTCCTATTTGATCCAAGGATCTAATTCATTTTACTTTTATTTGTTAAGTCCGCGGTGCGAAAGCGGGAGCAGACTGAGGCATAATACTTTTATTTCTTCTTCTCTGGCCTCACTTTATATATGTGCTCATACTTTCCCAAAGCATCTTGCGTCTACTTAGCGTCGCCTGTAAATAATCGCTTTGAATAGAGATGTTGGTACATTTATATTTGTTACAGTTCTGCAAATACCAGTATTTCTTCGTTGTAGTCCCGAAAGTTCATTATTATAGGTCGGGTTTGCTTTTCCACGTTTTTTTCCCTAGCCTATGAATTCGCTCCACTGCTTATATTTTGAAACAGAGGCGGGCATGAAAGAGGTCTTTAAGCACCGTGGATCGAACGTCGTCGCTATTTTATTTTTCTGGCTCAAGAATCCCAAAAACAAACAAGTTATTTTTCATACATCTATCTTCCATATTCACCGGTGCTTTCTGTTGAAGTTTTACAGTTTCTTTTAGTTGTTTTAGCGTAGTAACCATGTTGCCAATGTTTTTTTCCTTTTTTTGTACCTTACTCAATGCAGTTTCTATTTCATCGATTATTTTGTTCATCCCATGAAAACTTGCCTGGCGTTTCGTTTGGTTAGC
Source organism: Ixodes ricinus (assembly GCA_037355805.1). NCBI lineage: Eukaryota > Metazoa > Arthropoda > Arachnida > Ixodida > Ixodidae > Ixodes > Ixodes ricinus. The sequence goes on along the minus strand of JAZHYW010034406.1, from coordinate 17,337 downwards.
TTTAATGTCTGTCACGTCATCGCTCATCTGCTTTTTGGCTTTCGAGTAGTTCTTTCATCCTTTGTTCGAGACCTGCAGGGCGGAGGTTCGTCTCCACATCCCCCAAAGCATTAGCAACATTCATTTTTGAAAATAGTACTCAACACAACAAGGTACTTTGGGGCACAGCAGCAGGAATAGAAACCTGTTGTCGTTTCTATAGCAGCTGCCATAGTCTCTGGTACTAACCTGCTCGATTAAAAACAAGAGCGGCACTTCAGTCGATTTGCTCCCAGCGTGGCTGCTGTGCCCACTGAAGGAGGGTGTTGCTGGATCTAGATTTATTCCGCGGCTGAGGAATCCCAAGGTGCCAAATTATGTGTGTGTGTATGTGGAGCAACTTTAAATTTCCAAAGGAAGCACGGACTATCCATTGCTTCCAACGTAAAGTGCCACCACTCAACCTTTGAAATTGCCTTCAGCGTTACTTTGCCGCGGATATATGTTCGTATCTGGGGATGCACGTTTTTTCGGGTTAAATTAGCGGAAGACGTGAGGCTGCTTTCTTGTTTGACTCTGCGAAAGGCGCTCATAGCAGGCAAACCACTTGCTAAGTTCGTGTTATAACTCGACGATTGTTTCCTAACAAAGTAATGGCTCTTGCCATGACAGCCAAATTATAACTTGTTCTCGTATTCATGGTGACCACACTTGACCCCCCGGTAGTTTCGAATTAATGCAATCAAATATCTACCAAAATCGGTGGAAGGCGAATCAAGATTTAAAAGCCGGTTCTCCAGTTCCCAGGATTTTCAAACAAAACACCCTGTTGTGGCGTCGGGCCTGATATACAATACTTGAAGTGAGGCGCCAAAACAACGAGGACACGAGGAGAGAAGCAGACAGGACGAGGCGCAGAAAAACACAGAAACGCAAGCTATGCCCAATGTGCACATGCGCATGGGTAAGAAAAAAGAAAAAGTAAAAAGACAGAACGAAGCCTAGCGCGTTTTCCTACGTGACTCGTTCATTTTGAAGGAACGTATACTCCCTATCAGATAGAGATAAAGATGGGGCGCTGACACATACATCGGTGCCGCGAGATCTTATGGTGAAGGCCTCCAAGATTTCGCGAGCGATTTTTGTTGCGCCGCTTCCAACAATTCTTGTTTCGTCAAACTTTGGGTCACACTCGCATCAATCACAGTTTACTGCCAAGTACACTGTGATCAGACAGGACGAGGCGCACAAGCGCCTCGTCCTGTCTGCTTCTCTCCTCGTGTCCTCGTTGTTTTGGCGCCTCACTTCAAGCATGTACAACCAACTAGCCCAACTCGCCGTTCTTATATACAATATTTGTTTGCCCGAGAATCAGGGAAAATGCTTTCAAAGTATTTAGGAAATAAAAAAAATCATAATGTACGAATGAATTTGCAAACACGTCGTTTGTGGCTTCAAGGGAGAGTCAGGACTATCGCGCACTATGGGGAACATACCTTCATGTAACGTTGAATAACCGCTTTCACTGGAATGCGCATATTTCTGTGGAAGAATGCAAAATGTATTCATGATCAACATCTTTTGTTTATATCACATGTTCACTTGAAAATTATTTTTAAAATGAATTAATACAGCTTGTTCGACCGTTTCTTTAGTGCGAGGTACACAGAATAAATAGTTAAGTGTACTTATACGTATCAAAATTAATTAGCTTGATTAGAAGACGTTTACCAAATATTCATTTATATTTTGTGCTGTTTTTATTACCACGTTAAGTATCTTCACAATCAGTACCCATGTGACAAATAATCTGGACAAAAATATTATATTTCAGAATTTTCCACCAGATGGAGCTGCGAAAGCGTGAGCTTTGAACGCCGTTATTTTTGTTTTATGTATTTGAAGCGCGGCGCTCAAATGGGCGTCGCCCACTCCTTGAAATCTGTAGCTCCCCCGGCCACTGCTCTTTCTTCGTGGTTCTGGCGTCTCGCTCTGGCCCGCGCCGCACCCTCGCCTCTAAAAAAGTCCGTGCATCTACTTTCCCGCACAGCACTCGGACAGGCAATCACAACAACTTACGGAGGCAGCTCAGCGAATGACCATGCCGAAACATATATTTAGACTAAAAAACGCAGTCTGAGTTGTGACATTATGCAATGACATTTTGCATTGCATAATGTCACAACTCAGACTGCGTTTTTTGGTCTAAACATATGTTTCAGCATCGTCATTCGCTTAGCTGCCTCCGTAAGTCATGATTGGCTCTCCGAGTGTTCTGCGGAAAAGTAGACGCACGGGCGTTTTTTAGATTTTTGAGCACAGTAGGCTGAAGAGATATGGTTTCATGTGTAGCGAAATTCAAAGACAGCAGAGAAGCGCGGACGTTCGCTTCTCCGGGTTCCTCTGAAAACGTTGAGATTTCTTCAGTTTAGACCGCAGTTTAGACCCAAGACGACTCCGTCGTTTGTTAATCCTCCTTCTTGCGCCTTACCTTGTACTCCGTTCAGCCTTAAAGGGATCATGAAATGAATTTTCAGCTGGGATAAATTAGGGTTTTACTAATCACATATCGTTTAGTGCGCGAAAATGAATCTAGTTCACGAGCGTATACGCTGGTAAACTAGAAAAAGCAGGCCTTCTGTTTTCTATAGAGAACAGAAGGCCTGCTTTTTGGTACGAAAATGTGAACATACAGCGGGTTATTTCGTACCTTTTTTTCTTCGAGAGTTTCTCGCATTTTCACGGTGATGCATCCGCGGTGCCCAAACACGTTAGCCGAACCCAGCTCACACATTCGACATGAGCACTGCATAACTGGAACGTATGCGCTCGTGAACAATGAATTCGTCTCGGCGAATATTTGAACTTGAATTCGTGGCCAACGATTGCGTGACGGTACTTATCATCACTTGAGAATGATAAGTTGCATGGTGTACTTAAAAACCACGGTGGAAGCTGGGAGTCATCGCCTCCGGTGCCCAAGCCCGTCAAGACCACGTGATTTCTCATTTTGCTTTTTAGTTGAGGATTATAGCTAAGGAGGAAAAGTTGAAAAACCATTTCATGGTTCCTTTAAGCTTAGACTATAGCCAAAGGCAAAAACGGGAGCTAGCCCGCGCTCCTGACTTTCAGACGTGCCATGGCCTCGTCTATACTCACAAAGCCTTCCAGTTCGACGACGGAGCCAGAGTGCGCGGTCGCAGATTTGGAGCACGAGGATCTCGTAGCACAGAGCATCAAAGAGCCATTTCTCGGGGAACCTGGACGTCAGCGCTCAGCTTTTGCAGCGGCGAGGACACGAAACACACTTTCGGGTACTCGCGTCTTGCCGCAGCGGGGCGCCAGTCACGTGGCTCTCCTCTCAACCGTTGTCTGCCGCTCCACCTTTTCCATTTCGGCGGCCGCGTCTTGTAGCGATCTGCCAGGCTTCGTCAGTATATAGGAGGTTACGGAGGTGCATTTCTAGCGCGAGCGCTTGTCCTGTGGAAGGACGTTTTAAAGCAGCGACTTCGTGCACTCGTGATAGTGGCATTGGCTGCAGCCGTAGCTTAAAGGGTATTCACACGAGGGATGCTTTTCGGGAGGGATGTGCGTGACGTCAGTGATCGGTGCAGCCAGCGGGACTCCGTCCCTAACTCAAGCATTTACACGAACGGCAGGGAGCCGAGAGGGATGTCAGTGTTATCATACTCGTTTGGCGGCCACACTCTCGGAAACAGGGTTCGGTGCGCGCTGACGAGAGAAAAAAAAATGGAGACGTACATGAAATAACGATACGCGAATATGACAGCAGCGATGTTAGATGCAGAAAGACGACGAACTGCTTCCTGCTAAAAAAAAAAGATGTTTCTTGAATGGGTGGATGCAACGGAAAGGCATGGAATCATAACCAGTTGCTTGAGGAGTGCCGTGAGGAAGGCATTGGGCGCGTTAAGTTCGCGCTATTTGTACTCCTATTTCTACGCTCCGAGTTTCATTCTCTGAGCGCAGCCACTAAACGGAACATAGCGTACAAGAGCGCGACACGCCGAAAGTATCGATGAGCCGCATGAGCCACTTCCGACCGCACGGCTATGACGAACCCGTATCTTGTGGATCTCGTGGATATGGGTGGCAGCAGCCGAAATTACTTGGAAGATAAATTAATTAAAGCCTGTTAGGAGTGGCAGAGTGGAAATTTAAGAAAAGACGGCAAGAATGTGAAGGTTCTTTGAATGTTTTAATATTCGTGAAAGGTTTGACGACTCGTTTCGAGTACATATATGCTTAAAGTTACCTTGACCGATCTCTTTAGTGTTCATGCATGCTCTTCAGGTTAAAATTAAAGACATCATTCTTGAACCCGAATGCCGACGCAGGAGGCTGTCAAACTGGCAGATGTTCCGTGTTCCGTCTTGCAGCGCGAGACGGATCCCCGTCGATGTGCTACGCCGATACCGCCTCACCACCGTTCAATGAAAGCACGTTAATTCGTTTTGAGGCGAGTTCCGTGAAAAAAACTTTTCCGCAACGCTAATTGATGTTTCGGCTTTACAATGGAAGTATCTTTACTCACTGGGGCTTTGCTGAGCAATCTAAAAAGAGCAGCGGTTCGACCGTCTTCTCATAACGCCAATGTTTCTGTCGCTGAATTATCGGCACGCTGCCGTTGGATAGACCAATTCGTTTTCACGACAGATGCCCGAACAAACCTTCACCAGAACGCTAATCGCTGTCTTGGATTTCAAATCAGTTTGTTTTTGCCTGCTGGAGTAAGCACTACTGAACTGGAAAGGGGCAGCGGTCTGGGAGCGCCCCTCGTCTCGACAACCCTTTTTGTCCGCGCAGCCGTCTGGTTTGTGGACGTGGCGTCACGGAGTGCGAGAAGGTGACTTGCGAACAGTGAAATACTCGGTGCACGAAGAGCGTGCTCGAGTGTCAGTCTTCGGCGGCGCTCTTGTCCGTTTAGTGAAAGGAGCCTTAAACTCTCACGCTCCGAAGCACGGACTTAACGCACCTAGTGATGAATATCGAAGACTCCTTTGGGTGCCTCGGACAAGACAGGCAATAGCGATGCCACCACCGGCATCTCGATGAAAGAGATCTGTAAAGTTTCCAGGCACACGAAAACAATACCGGCAATTACTAGGAGATCCCACGACAAAGGAAAAAGAGTTTGAACCCCCCCAAACGCCCCCAAACGCCCCCCCCCCCCCCCCGGATGTCGATATCAACGTGGCTCCGCGCAAAAGCGCGGCGTTGTTTCCACCTTATGTGCATCCCGAGGAGCAAAATGAAAGATTTATCTCCCGTATGAATGCCTCTTTAATGGTGAATGGTGTAGAGTTAGTGCAATAATTGGTGGCGGGATCGCTAAATATATTCTAGACCGAATATCTGGACTCTTCGTAAGGGCATCACAAGCAAACTTTACGTTCATTGCAGATTGCCTGGCATGTCAAATTCAAAAAGTGCCTCTTCTTTCGTCCTTTTCACGACCGCAATATAACAGAAGTAAATATTTTCCGCTATTTGAAGTAATTCAGAGGTCGTCTTGAATCTCTAGCGTCTCAACCTTATATGTTACAGAGGGCTGGGTAATTGATGAATTAACCAACCCCTTACATGACTAATGCTTTAATCGTGACACATTTTTAACCGCCTGGGTTAGTTAACTTAACAAATCGCAGAAAAAGAAATATAGCAGAACGTAAGAGCGCAAGCGAGCTTGTGCATACTGGACGTTGTAAAGCAATCCGAGACGTTTTCCTTCCCTTCTCTTGGTGTCAAAGAAAAAAGCCTGCCTTATAAAATTGCGTTCATATTTCAGTGTAGGAGAAAGCACTGTCGTGTTGCCCAGTAAAGCACTTCAGAATTCTGTCAACAAAGGCAGTTGTAACGTTAAACGAATCTGGAATAGTGTACTTCTAAAATTGTTTGTTCACTTTTTTTCTGCAGTGTTTTCTTTGAGTTGAGGCGGTATATTTTCCATTGTTGGTATAGCAAAAATGTGCCTTTTTTTAGATGTGTTGGTGGTTTACGCCACCAAATAATCGATTTAAGGATAATGATTAATAGGGTCAAACGTTTTTCATCTTCACGCAGCCTTAATATTACAGTTATTTCCTTCATAACTTTTGTGCCGTGTTATTTATTTATATTTATCGTGGGTTATACTATCCATGAGAAGTCGCAAGTTGCAGGCGTCAACCACTCCACTCTACTACTGCGACGATCGCTGGTTTGGGTGGCGTTCCCCGCGGTGATCTTTTTTTATTATTATTACTCTTACGGAGGAGAGGAATGGGCAATGTTGGTGACAATCAGCAGAGGCGAATGGAATTGACGCCTCGAAAACTGGCCTCCTTCATGGAGTCCAAAGAATATGTATACCTAAATATCCTATTTTAACCTTCTCTAAAACATGATGATAACATCAGGTAACGCAAAGGTGCAATACAAAAAAAAATCCCATCATACTCAAGAGAATATTCAATCAAAACGAAAAAGAAAAAACGTCAAACCTTACACGATTTGTCATTAACGCAAACAAAATGAGACAATCAGGTGGCCTTCTACCATCGAGTGAAGCCGTCGGCAAAAAAGAAAATGACCACACAGAGCGTACGCTGCTATTGACAGCGGCAGCGGTTGTGTTAGTGACATATGTCCATTAGGATATTTGTTTTTACTTGATGCACTTTGGGATATTTGCTTTGTTAGCCTTGCCTCAAAGGAGCGGTTAAACGATTTTTGTACTTAGCGAAAATACCGCTCAGAATGAATCTCCCGCATTTACAACCTCTGAAACACGCTTTAGTTTATTCTCCTCACACAATGGCAGTCACAAAATAAATGAAAGGAAAACGAGCAGCGTTCGCCCCCTTAACTAGCAGCCACAAAACAAGCGGCCACGTGATCTGAAGCCGAATATATGCCGCCGACGTTCATCATATATCCACGTGCTGGGGTTGGCAAACTTTCCGACATCGGAAGGGTTGGCTATTGTCGTCATGGTAGCGATTGGACACGAGTTACTAACCGAATGCTTGTCGAGCAATTGAGTATCACGAGCCAAAGTCTAGTACTCACGCAATGCTCGTTTCCAATCTTTGAGCCGCATTCGAACACAGTCGCTGAGGCGACCATTCCAAAAACTGCGACCTCCGACCAATGTCATCATGTTTTGAGCAGAAATTAAAAGACATTGTTTGCTTTTATCCTTAAAATTACCGCACAACAAAGTTTTTTGGCCAGTGGCCTTGTGTTCCACGATACATGGGTCCCGATAGTCTCTGTAAGCCCCTGTAAAGTTAAAAACTTTCCAATTGAATATCTTTGCGCCGTCTTATTAAGGGTTTGTGCAACGATATTCAATTGGATTGTATACTTACATTCAACACCACTGACCGAGGAACTTCTTCCTAAAGGTGTCATTTTAGGAGAAAGAGTGAGTGTTTTCTTTCAATCTATCCTTCACAAAACCTGATGAGACGGAGGTCGCAGACTTGGAATAATCGCCGTGGGACAATATTTCAATGCGGCTCATAGTTTTGAGGCGTGCTTTGCGTGTGCTCTTGATCTGGGCTTCTGATGGTCAAAACACGTTTTACGCTTCGTTTCGGTCTCAGTCACGTGGGTTCTGTATCTTGTAGGAGGACGAAGAAGCGAACTTGTGAACCTGGAATGAGCGAAAAAATAGAGGTGAGGCAAAGCAAGAATGTATGACAATCACACGTTTTTCGTGAACCCCTTCCAGCGTCGTGCAGATATCAAAACGATGTTTTAATGTATACCAGAAATTACGACATTTAAGAGGGCTGCGCCCTCACGGAAAAGCTTGCATAGCTCGTAAAGAACTCGCTGCCATGAGGACAATATACAGTTTCCGAAATTCAGTCTTGCATCTTTTATCACTATCGTCATCGATGGAACGGCATCTGTGCCGTACCAATGGTGGCCTTCTGGTATCTGATGAAGGAAGACGTTGAAGCTTCTCCTAAGCTGATAATGCGAGTGTTTGGGGGTTAGTACGATGCGAAGTTGGAATGGAACACAGTAGCTATGTAAGCGTTCATTTCTAACTCAGATTCAGTAAATCTGTGGCCGGCACACACTCGGCTATAAAGCCTTTTGGTGTACATAATTTTATCGAGGCTTCTGTGTGGGTTGGAGCCAGTGGCGTACCAACTTGTTTTTGGAATGGAGGGGCAAACCAGACCCCCCCCTTCCACCCCCCCCCCCGGGCCGCGGGGCGGTGCCCTTGGTATCCCTTGAGCGCCGCCGGCCAGTGTTTGTCCTGCCCAGAGACGGCTGTTTCAGGCGGGTCAAAACACATGCCTTGCCCCCACCCCTAAAAACTGAGGGGGAGGGGGGGGGGGCAAGCGCCCCCTTGCCCCCCGGTTGGTACGCCCATGGTTGGAGCTTTGTTCTCACTGTAGGTTCTTCGTCACCAACGAATTGAAAGTGATCGAAAAAGAACTACACATTGAAGAATTTCTCGCCTGCCGTTGACTTGCGAACGTGGCGGTGCCCGATACAATGCAAGTTCCTTACCGCCATTGGTATGGCAAAACCTTAACTGCTATAAGCAGTTTAGGTTTTTTGCCGCTATTTTTGTTCCAGCGGAATGTGCTTTGTCATTTGCGTTGGTGGTCGTTACTTCTAAAAGAAGTATCAATGGGCTTTAGTTAGCATTGCCACGCCTGACCCTGCATTGTTTACCTTTTTACAGATGTGTCAATGCAATTCCTTGCATTAAAATGAATCTAATAACCTGTGGTCTGTACTTCTCCTGTGCCCCAGTGTGATTTACTGCAGAATGCGTGCTTCAATTATTGTGATTCATGCTTTGTTACTACTATCTTGTGACGAGTCAAATCCAGGCACCGATAAGGAACTTCAACTAAACAACTTACTAATCCTTCCACAAAACTAGACGCTAATTTCTTCAAACTTGAAAAAGGTCAGAGAGCAATCAAGTCCGCTATTAAATATCTCCTTGAAAAACAAACCGAGCCAGAAAGCTCGCTCTGCGTCATGAACCAGAGAATTGCAGAGATTGAAACTGAGCTTCAATAACTTTCCGAGGCAAATGCCGAAGTGCGTAGCATCCGAAATTCGCTCGTGGAACAGGCCATGGTAACTGCCTCATGGCTGTCTCGAAGTGGCCGAGTGGGCTAACGCGTCTCAGCTCGGAGCGTGGAGCGAAAGCTTGCGCTGGGAACCTCCCGGGTTCGATTCCCCACCGCCCCCGCCCGTTTCGATCTGGATGAGTTTCGTACCGGCACGCGTTCGTGTGATCACTACTGCGTGAGGCACGTTAAAAAAAATTACACCATCTTCCCGAGGGGAACCATGGGGTGATGCGGAGCATAACGGAGTTTCCAACAACGTTCACGCGATGTGTGGTAACCAACGCGAGTTAACAACGTAATAACACGCAAGTTAACAACGTTACTAACAACGTTACTACGTACACACCGTTAATAACACCGTTAATAACAATCCGCGATGCTCCGCATCACCCCATGGTTCCCCTCGGGAAGATGGTGTAATTTTCTTTTATATGTATCGGTGTGACAGAACAGACCGCCGAAGCGGCGGTGTTCTTATCGCCGTTAACACCGGTATTTTCATCCCGACGGTGTTAAATTCGAGTTCTCTACAGATTGTTTGAATTTTCGTGAATAGCTGTATTGAATCGTTTTTGGTTTGGGCCTGTTACCGTCCTCGGGCTCTTTACCTGATTTGAATAATATTCTTCGTGGTGACTTGTCAATGGTGGCATTACATCACTCTGGTAAGCCTATTTTTCTCTTCGTTGATTTTAACCTACCAGTTATCGGCTGGAAAGCATCGACCGCCACTTGTTTGAGCAACGCGAATTTTAACAGCGATTTCATAGACTTGTGTTTATCTTTCAAACTAACATAGTTTGTGTCTGCTATGCCCAAGGACCGCCAGAAGGCGGTTCTAGTGCACAGCAGTAGACGTACAAGCTTACGACAAAGACATACCTCTTCTACCGGAACAATTTTTGCTTCCATATATTCAGATAATACTTACATATATTCAGACACTCATCCCCGGTTATTTCGATACACTGCGGCAGTCTGAAAAATATAGTAGACGAATGTTTTGTTGCTTAGAAGAGGCAATGCCGTCATACGTAGTTATGCGCACTGAGTCGTGGCTCAATGACCCTGTGCTTACCAGAGAAGTATTTCCTAAACGCTTTTCAGTCTATCGTAAAGATCGCAATGCGCAGGGCGTTGGGTTTTGTTGTATGGATAGACTCAAGGAGGGCATGCAGTGAGCTTCTAGTTCCGCCAAATAATACTGAATTTGTTTGGTGTCGAGTTCATTTGTCCAAACGAGGCACCCTCGTATTGGGCACTTACCGTCCCCCAACAATTAATAACATCGATATTACCACGCGCGTCGGCGAGCGAGCGCGTGAGTTGTCGAGTGGTTACCGCGCTTGACTTACGTGCGGAGGCCAAAAGTTCGATTCCTGGGAGTTGCGCTTCTTTTATTTATTCTTTCAGTTTAATGTTCCGGTAAATTCGAGAACCCAGTTGCTTGTTCGAGGCCAGAATGTTGGGGCTCCGCGTAGCAAGCCGCAGTCAGTCTCGCCCCAGCGTTCGATCCTGCTGTTTCGCCGCCATCGACGCCGGCTACACTAGCCTTTTTCTAATTTGCTTTGGGTACAAGTTCGCCCCATTAAACGTTAAGCTTATTCAGTTTTTGCCACCTCATCATTTGTCGTTGGTGACAATATATTGTCCACTTTATCTGATAGTCCTCATATTCTGGGAGCAGGACTACCTATTATTTAGACGACAGCTCCTGCTTGTGTAAATCATTTAATGACCTCGTTATCCAATTTGCTCTAAACCAATTCGACAAACAAGATGAAATTCGATCTTAGACCTGTTTATGACAAAAAATCTCAGTATCAATTTAAATTTTTCTATACTTCTTGGTATAAGCGAACAAAGTGCAGTTGCATGTGAATTACCAATAAATCAAATAATTAGGGTGTCAAAGCCTCCACGTATGGTGATGCTGTATGGAGAGCGTGATTATGAGCGTATCATCCTTGGAGCCCTCGGCATGTTTCTTTAACTTTTCAGAGCTCAGTAAAGAATATGATGTTAAAGAATTATGGGAACCTTTTAAACAAAAAAGTAAGTTGCTTGCGGCTTCTCATATACAATCCAGGATTTGAATTAAAATGATAAACATAAAATATGGATAACTGTTACAGTTCGAAAGCAAATAAAACGTAAGCGCCGCGCTTGGAAAAAATATAGAAAAGTTCCGTCTGATACCTTGGGACGCACATTTGAAAAGTTAACCACAAATCTTAAAAAAGATGTCCAAGAAAGTAAACTAATATTCTTAAATCTTAAAAAAAAATTCTGCTGATTTTTGGAAATTTGTTTAAAGCAAACAAAAACGAGGATGCCCCCATTCCCGGTTTATTAAAAGGGCGGTGCAACGATATTCAATTGGAATGTTTTCACTTTACACGAGGCTTACTGGAGCAAGTGGGACTCAAGGACACTCGCACGCAACTCCACTCCTTGTTGCGGTGTAATTTCAAGGGAAAAATTGAGCGTTTTCATTCAATCTCTCCTTCACAAAACTTGATGACGTAGCTGGGGGTGGAAGTACTGCCCAGTGACGATATTTGAATGCGGCTCAAAGATTAGACCCGAGGATTGCGAGGACACTCGATTTGGGCTCGTGATGATCGATGGCTCGATAAGCATTCGGGTAGTGGCCCGTGTCCAATCGCTGCAATGACGACCATAGCCCAACCATAACAATATTTGAAACTCAGGGCGTGTCCTGTGCTTTGCCAACACTAGCGCGTGGCTATGATCAACATTGGCGACATATAATCGGCTCCAGATCACGTGGCTGCTTGTTCTGGCTGCGAGTTGAGGGGGTGAACGCTGCTTGTTTTTTTTAATTTTTTTCTGGGAGTTTTATTGAGTGTGGGTAAGAACAAACGGGTGATTCACAGGTCATTAACGTCAGGAATCCGTTCAAAGCGATACGTGCGCAAAGTACAAAAATCGTTTCATCGCTTCTTTACAGGGTGGCAATTCAGTGAACAGTAATATTGAAAAAGCTGATTTTTTTACACATACACTAAATCAGTTTTTTCACCACGCGCTTTTCGCAATATTTCTTCTGTGTTTGATAAAATAGTAAGAACTGCTATGTGAGAAGTGATAATAGGAGTAGACAGGATACCTACATATTTCAAAAGCGTATGGAGTAGACCAGCTTTCGCCAATAATGTTTCGCGACTGCAGAGAGTACATTGCAAGGTACCTAGATATAATTTTCCCTAAATCGCTACCCAATTAGCACAACACACCGGCCTGGGCCATTGGCTGTCTCGGTCTGCCGGTATGGTACCTTCGGGCCGGGACCGGCAACGCCCCACGGGCAAAAAATGGCCGGTCCCAAATGACAGGATCCGTTTTAGGGCCTCTATTGTTTTTAATATAAATAAATGACTTCTTTAGCATTATTTCCTCTAAGATACGTCTTTTTGCAGATGACTGCGTCGTATATAACAAAGTAACAAGTGTTCAAGAAAACGACGAACTTCAAGCTGATCTAATTAAGATTAACAAATGGTGCAATGACCTGCTGATGTTGCTAAACAACTCTAAATGCAAACTAATTCGCTTCACTAGAAAGAAATCTGTACTTTCCTACCAATACTACCAGGACTCCGATATAATTGAGGCTCTTACTATGTTTAAATATCTTGGTGTAAGATTAACACCAGACCTCTCCTGGAGTAATCAAATTGAATCCATCACTGCTGACTCATCAAGAACCCTTGGAATAATAAGACGCAGCCTGCGATCTGCACCTCCCATTGTCCGCGAGCTGGAGTACGACACGTACGTCAGACCTAAATTAGAATATGCCGCGACCATGTGGAATCCCCATAAAATTTACCTAATTAACAATCTCGAAGCAATTCAAAACAGGGCTGCCTGATTCATCTTGTCTACCTATGTTCATTTATTAAGTGTTTCTGCCTTAAAAAGTCAACTAACCATGTCATATTCGCGGCTCCGCAGAAAAGTCTCCCAGCTCTGCCTTCTTCATAAAATCTACTACTACATTCCAGACCTTAAAAGTGAGTTGCTATCACCCCCCCCCCTCCCCTCCGAACATCATCATGCCTTAACAACACACGTGGCATCAAACGTATTTCAGGTTCTACGAACGCACTTAATCGATCATTCCTTCCTCAGGCCATCAGCGACTGGAATAACCTCCCATCATCCATTGTCACCGCTCTGGGGCCGAATAATTTTCTATCTTGTATTAAAATTCATTTTTTCTTCTTACTAGTTTTATGATTTGTGTAATTATGTGCAGTCCTGAATGTGTTAAGTGTGTTCAGTTCTTTTTTTATTTTCCTTTTGTGTTTTTTTATCTATTTGCGTTTTCTGTATTGTATAAATCTTGAACCCTCCCCCCTTTACGTAATGCCCTTCACGGGCCCTTAAGGTGTAAATAAATGAGGAAAAAAATAAAATTAAATGAAATTCACCGGAGACCCGGCACCGGGCTGCCAGTGCCATATCCTGGCACGCCGACACCGGTGTCCCGTCGAGTTCCCGGGGACCCCGGAATGCTCCCAGGGACGCCACGCCGATGAGTTCCCGAAACCCTCCGGATTGTGGCATTTGAGACAGGCCATTTTGGCCCCGTGGAGCGTTGGGTTGGCATGCCGAGACCGGTGCTCCAATAAGCTCCCCACGCCAGTCGGATTCTGGCATTTAAGACTGGCCATTTTCGCCACGTGGGGAGTTAGCCTGGCACGCCGAGACCGGTGTCCCGAAAAGTTCCTGCCCAGATCGGTCTGGCCGGTGCTACGTGAACATGTGCTACGTAAGCTACCATGAGGTAGTTTATTTTTAATCGCTTGGTATCTAATGCTCGGTACATCACGATATGAGACCAAAACAGGCTGGATTAAAGCGGCTGTGTGTCTCCAGGAAGAGAAGTTTTCATCAGGCTTTTCGCTCATCCGATTCAGACACGTAACAGTTTAGCTTCTTCTCAACCAGGTCGAAAAATGCAATTTGGGAGGCAAATCCTTAATTCGAGCGCCTGAAAAAAAAATTGTTGGGATGGCATAAACCAGTTTAATAATAGGGCAAATCAATATCTTGTATACCAGCGGCACGGATGGCACCGGTCACTTATTCTTCAGAAAAAACGACTATCAAGTGATACTTGAAGTTCCTAATAGAGCGTCCCTTTCAACAGTGCGACAAAAATAAAACGCAATAAATGCGGAAGTTCTGGGTTTGGGTGCCATGTTCAAGCACACATTATATGGAATCACATTGTTCTTTCACGTGAAAATGAAAAAAAAAGCCCGAACAGTGGTAGACCTGAGATATACCAGCAGCCCATGCGAAGCAAAACTTTTCTAAATCATTCCTTATATCAAGTCCGCTGAATAAACCGTTTTTAAGAAGTATTCTGCGCATGCGCACGCCCTTCTCACGTAGCAGCAATAGCTAGAAGTACAACCAGTGCAATAGTTCTGTTACCTCTCCTGCCCCCTTTTCAACTCACCTGTCCCTGCTTCAATCACAAAATTGTCATTCTTCTCACAGCAAAGCATGAAAAGTCTACAAATATGGGTGAAATAATTCACACCTGTGTGAGTGGCGTACATTGTAAGTGCAGAGAAAGATTGTGCGAAATAAAAAAATAAAACAACCTATGACAACCTTAAGCCTATGTCTGAAGGCCTTTTTGATGTGTTGATGGAGCACATTCTAATAGTCAAGCTGTCTAATGGTATCATTTTATCGTTCTTTTAGCATGGCGTGTTTCAAGTTCGAATACACTTCGGAAATAAATATTTTTCTTTAAGTATTCTCTTTTTTAAACTGTTGCGACATGCTCCGAGTACAAATTCATAATTCAAACGCCTACTGTTTTAAAAGAAATGATCAATTTATCTCTTGCGCACATCGATGAAAACACCTTCGTCGTGTTACATTGCCGCTGTCTTGCTTCCTGATTGGTAAAACATTGATGCAATGAAAAGAAAGTGTTTGAGTCCTTTATAAATGTTGTGCACCCTATCTCAGAACTGTAGCACTCGCTATGTCTGGTTGTTTGGAGACATGGTATCAACCTGTTTGACTTGCATCTGTACTTGCATTTGTCTCTCATTCCTTCAGACAAACACTTAAAGGAAAACAAATTGAAAATGGGGTAGTACAGCATGTTTACTGTGGCTGGTGAACTGCCGAAGAACGACAGAAGTTAACTGATTTAATAGCGGCTATAAGAAAACAAGATGTGTTTTTCATTTATTCCGTTTTTCATTTATAAGACAATTGATAGGCCTGACGGTATCATGCCCTCCAGCCATCCACGTTTCATTGGAAAGCAGAATGGATAAAGTGATAGCCAATGAATGTTGCCAATTAGGCAGGAGGAAATTGGGTACACAAGAAAATTTGGCATGTGAAAATACACTGGAAGATGTCATTGTACTCCGAAAATGTCACAAAAAAGGGGGGGGAGAATTGATCTACGGTATTTTTGAACAAGTGAAATCCCGCACCAAATTTATGGAAGCAACATTTGTTACATATCACTTGACTGTGAAGAGGCACTTATGTGCCAGGCTCCAAAACCCTCTACGAATCACTGTAATCCACTGCATGAAGTCTATGCACGCACCACTCAGTGTCGTGTTTAAGCGAAAAAGGTTCATTGTCTTCAATTGATCTTTGACCTGGAAACTAACACAATAAACAGACCAAATCTACACCGTCTAGAACCAAGATGCAGCCTCTGTAACACCACAGCTGCCCATGCACTCCGATATTTACAATGGGATGACAAAAAAACAAGGGGTCTTAAACTTGAAACTAGCAATTCGTGTAATAAAGGTAGACATAAAAAAGGCATGTGAAGGAATCTGCTTCAATTTAGTAGGGAATGCCACAGCTCGTGGAATCGCTGTCATGCATTTCAAGTCTCTTCTTTTGCAACAAGTTCCTGATATCCACATCCTGCACTATCAGATACAGATTGCTACTCGTTAGTTTCACCGAGACCAAACAGCTGCAGGTCCAAGCCACCCTACAGCTCAACATTGTCTGCATATTGGGAAGAAACAGAGTCATGCCAACTCTTGCCAAAAAAAACGTGTAATTGGGCTATTTGCCTTATATTCATCCAGATAAAGCGCCTCAGAAAAACGGGGACAGGGATGACAGGACAGCACAAAGCACTACTTACGACTAAACTTTTTACTGAAAACACAATTATTTATACACACGATCGCCCTCTCCGCATAAGAAGGCGAATTTTTTATCGGTAATATGCAGTGATGGTGCACTTACACAGCTTTCATTTCCTGCTATTTCGAATAGCTCTGCATCTGTTACAGTGAACAGCAAGATTGCCCGAAGGATAATTTGTGATTGATAAAGCTTGTTCCCGTGCCATATTTTAAGGCAACGCCCCGTCTGCCCACGTCCGCAGCTTATTGGCATTTCGTAGACCACTAATGTGGCACAGTCGACGAACAACTTTGTAGAGTGTTTCTTTTCACGTGGCACTTTCACCCCTTTTTCGTTATTGATTGTTTTTGCACCCCCTTAATAGTCTGTGCAGAGCAGAAAAAACAACAGGCAGCTCAAAGTGTGCTGCAACATTTTTGCATACACTGTCGTACAGGCTACAGCCTAAATGTTGCAGCACAGTTTGAGGTGCCTGCGCTCAAAAATCAATACCAAGAAAGAGGGGAAAGTGCCACATGAAAAACACCCTCTACAAAAGTTCGTTGACTTTGCCATTTCTGTGGTGTACGAGATACTAATGACATGCAGAAAGGTAAAGAAGGGGCAGGCGGGGCCTTAACGAGAGGGCGCGCGAACATGCTTTATCAAAATCAGCTGTACTCACTTTCTCGTGTTTTGCTAATGTTTGTCTTTTCGACTGCAGAGGGTACATTGCACACGCAAACGTGCATGTAGAGTTTAAATAATTATTTTCAAACGCGTTTTTACGGGCTAGCAAATGCCGAAAAGTAAGTAATGCGTGTCGTAAATTTCTCACTATCAAATTTTGAAACGCTTTATATTTCCCAGCCACCAGCCGTAGCTTTTATAGAAACAATCGAATTTGATCCCTGGCTGAGTCTTCGGGTTATGAAGTCAAACACTCGAAAGGCAAAAGCACACTGGCATGCTACAGAGTTTACAGAATCGTTCTGTCCATTTATTTCTAAACTTCAGGTCCAGCGGTAATTGTGTGGGTATCTAGACAGCGTGTCGTTTGTCAGCCATTCAG